>WUAP02008792.1:0-20056 GCA_015163945.2 Stichodactyla helianthus | reverse complement strand
CCTCAGCTTTCAAGGGAATGTCTCGGGGGTATGGTTAGTGTGTTCACAGTATTTTTGAATAAATTATCGTGGCAGACCCAGGTTCGAATCCCGAAAGGGTTGCATTTTTAATTTTTCTTTTTTTCATTCCTTTTCTCTTTTTGTTTCTTCTTCTTGTTCTTTTTCATTTTCCCCCTTAATTTTCCCCCTTAATTTTCCCCCTTTCTTTTTCTTTTTGTTTGTGCTTTAAATGCCGCAATCCAAGACAACCTTTTTGCCTGAAGTTTTCTCCTCTGCACAGTAGCCATCTCAAAAACTGAACCACACTACACTGTATGTCTTCTTCCTTTAGAGTATTGCTTTCTTTGAACACGTTCATAACACTCGGAATTAGGTGCAGATGTCATTTTCTTCGTGTCCCTCCAAATAATGCATAGATGCTTTGCCAACTTGACCGGAACCCATTCCTCCACTCGATTCCAGAAGGGCGATTAAGTCAAATGATGTTAGCTGCATCAAACACTAAGTTCTAAAAGCAAATTCAACCTTCTCCCACTTGGAAATCTTCGATTGCTATTAGCTACCTTTGATTAAATACTACTTTTACTGATAGCAAGTAAATCTAATAAAAAAGATCAGGCTGGTGTTTCGTGTACTGAAATCATGAAATTGTTAATGATCAATGGTGTCATAGCAACATCATCAAAGGAGTTTAGTCATGCGTGTAGAGACGTGTTTAATGACTAACGATAATTTAATATGCTAGATAGACCAAACAAAGCAAACAATCTCAATTAAATCAGCATGTGATCTTAATTAATAACAAATATTTTGTTGAGTCAACTTGCGCGTCTGAGTCTTTGAAGAAGAACAAGAAGCAAGTTTTGGAAAATTTCTTTCACTGATGTTCTCAGTAACTGTTGAATGACAGTTCAAATCGACGCGGAAATCACTGGACAACGGATGCTAAAAGAAGAAAGAAAGAAGCTTGTTTTGATCGTCAGAAAGGCCTAAAGATCAGTTCCCAATTGTTTATTCTTGTTTGTTGTCTGTGTTGACTCAATGAAGAATTAGCCAATGCAAAGTTGACAAATTTGCAATTTTCGTGTTCATGAGAAATACTTAAAGAATCTGGGACTACTTGGAACGAACTGGTGGCTTTTAGCTGCAAGTTTTAACATTGTTACGGAGTCTTCTTACAGCTTTCTTGTGGACTGAACTGTAGCACGGAAATCCACAATTGAATCCAACCCAGCTCAAAGGAAAAATACAAATTTTAGTTTTTTACTACGTCTTACTTTTTAATAACGAAAGTAAAGCTTTTTAATTCAGTTAGTGATTTAAGCATGAAAGGTAAGCAAGCACACAGCGAGGCCGACGGGCTTTTCATGAGGGCGAACAGAAAACATCAAATTCTCTTGAATTTCGAACTCAAGCGTATAGCTGTGGAGCAAAAGATGCGAGAACGATACTTCACTTTCGAGAGGTCTCTTATCATTGCTCGTCGCGAGAAAATCATATCCAGGCAAAAAGCACTTGGGATTTATCGTCCACAAACCACACCAGACAAAAAAAGACCCAAGGACTCGTTTTTTATTACAGCTGTCGCTATGGAAACCAAGGCCCGGACAAAGCTGCCTCCTCTTTTGGAAAGTAAAGGAGACACAAATTTTGATAAAAGAAACAACGTAAAAAGGAAAAGCGCAAAGACAGAGGCAGCAGCATCTTCAACATCATTTACTATCATTGCTCACGAAGGGAGAAATACTGGAAGAGAGTCTTTCCCCATTTTAAAACAAAAGTTTGCTGTAGTTAAAGCCAGCAAGGAACGCTCTTCACCAGTGCAGAACTTAAGAAATCACGCATCCACGAACAAATTGTCTGTAAATTCATCGTCATTGGGCAAAATTCTGGAAGATTCACAGCAGTTTGTTGAAGAATTTAGAAAGGCTAAATGTCAAACAAGAGACGTCGAACGTCAAATATCTCTTGATAGCTTTGTCGGAAAAGAAATAAAAAATAAACAAGTAGAGACAGATGCTGAAGTTACAATTGATGCGAATAACAAAGTCGAAAATGTTGGCACTAATCCTGGTGCGCAAGCAAACGACCAGGTTAAACACGATGATGTTGCGACAGAGAAAACGAAGCAAAGAAGTGAAGAAAAGTTGGAAAAAGATCTTGAATTGGAATCGAATTTGCCTAAGGATTCACCGAAAGATGCGGCAATTATAGAGAAGGAAGAATCTCTTAAGAAGAGTGAAGATCATAATTTCCAGAAAGTTAGACGAACGAAATCAGTTTTGTCTGGTGTAGTGGAAGACACTAGTGCTAAAGTTATTGATGTGAAGTTGCGTGCGCAATCAGCCGGAATGCGAGCTATTGATACTAGTTAAGGCTGGCAAATAAAAGTTTCAGACAATAGAACGGCTTTCACATGATTTGGAGACGTAGGTTACTGACTTACAGCACGTACACGGTATGTACAACAAGCTGTAACAATGAAATGGCTTCTATTATTTTTGTTTGAATCGTCCGTGAATTATAACGCGTAGTTAAGGAACGGTAAAGTACGATAATTGGCTACACAATACGGCTACGAATTCCCAAATCCGTTCTGATCAACGTCAGACTCCAGGTGATTGTCACCATCTGCTATACAACTCTCGCATTTGCGCAACACAAACTGAATGTTGCTTGAGATTGAATGTTGACAGTGTACACTCCTGCATGAACTTTTCTCTTCCTTTTTTCCTTTGGATTGTGAAATTAAAAAATAATTGAAACAAAAACAAAATAAAATTTAAAGTCAAATTGCAAAGGTAGTACAGTAAAACGGGTTCTTACACAGATTTTTGAATATGTATGCTCAGAAATTTATGATGCTGTAAGAATTCTGGATTTTTAGAAATTTTGTTTATATAACGGTGTAAACGCTTAGCGGTAAACATTTGAGAGAAAGAAAGAAAGAAAGAAAGAAAGAAAGAAAGAAAGAAAGAAAGAGAAAGAGAAAGAGAAAGAGAAAGAGAAAGAGAAAGAGAAAGAGAAAGAGAAAGAACATGACAGTAGTAATGCGCGTGCGTAGTGTTACTGTAACCAAACGTCAAGCCTCGCAGGCGCGTATCGTGTAATCCAACATGGCGGTGAAAGAAGTCAAGTTGTTCAGCGAGTTCGAAAAAATTCTCTCTGATTCCTCAAGGTAAGCCAAAAATCTCAACAGAACATTGCATTAGATTCGTTATCTATGCTTTGAGAGTACGGGCTCATAAAGTTGGATATTTTAAATCAATTTAAGAGGAAGAAGACCCAACTTCGATTTTGTGACGAGACGCGCGATGCTGTCTTCAATCTTTTCAACATTTTGGTCTTTGAAAAAGCATTTCAAACTCATTATCAACGATTATATTTAAACGAGATTTGGGTTGAAGGGAAGGCTGTTGGACTGTTCTCTTTCAATTTGTGTTTTGAAGTGTTTTTCTTTTTTAATAAACTAATGGTGTGGATGTGTAAGCTTAAATTGTGCAAGAAGATAGTAAGTGTGTTCAATATTTGTACAAAAAAATATATATATATATTCAAGTGCTTGTCTGGCTTTTATCTGATCAAGACTTCCAGTATTCTACAAGCTTTGTCGAGGCGCTGAAAGATATCTAGAAATTATTAGCATTTAAAGTATAATTTAATGCAGCAACAGTAAGTTTTGAACAAAAATATTACAGTTGATAAGCTTAAATAACGTAAGGTCGTTGCATGATGCAAGAGAAAGTTAACACCGAAATTACGTAAACGGATATCCGAAATGATTTTTGATATCCACATTATTCTTCTCTTTTGTTTATCAAGAAAGCACTTGAAAGACTTTTCGAGCAAGGAAAAATAAAGTTTTTCCCCCACTAATAATGAATAGCTGTCATTAGGCTTCATTCTCTACCTTTCAGAGCTAGTGAATTTTATTAAAATCTCCAGATATTGGTCACATACACGACATGGTGCGATAATTTGTTTTTAGGATTGGTGGAGAAGGAATGGAATTGTAATTATGATTAAAGGTATTTTTTCCCTTTCAGGATTGATTGTGGAATGATAATTTTTGATCATCAGGACTGGGGCTTTTGCTGTAGATGTAGTTACAACTGTCCAATAGCACAAATATTGCTTTCTGAACCCTCTATGGTACAATACACAACCATAAGAATGCCTGTTTTGCCTATAACAGAATTTTTTCCTTTTTTATTCAGCATTAACATGAGATTTTTCAGATTTTATCTCATAAAACAGCCCCCTTCTTTAAATTTTGTTAAATTCTTTCTTTATGTACAATTCTAGGTAAAATATACTATTAAAATATTGATGCATAGGTGTAATATATAATTAACGTGGCAAACAAACTAGTGCTCAGATGTTTTTATTTTCTTTTTTGAGCATTAATGACTGCTACAAAATTACCCCAAAGGCATAAGGCAAATTTCCTAAAAATGGTTTATTTTTTAAAGCTCAAGAATTTAATTTATTTAAGTTACAAGTGCAAAAGTTCATGAAAGAAAATGACATAGACCAAATTCTGTTAGTTGCCCAGCTGATTAATTTTTAATGACGCAGTTTGATGTGTCTATTTTCAGACCAGAAAAATGTAATTGCTAAAACATGCAAAAAAAAAAAAAAAGGATTTTCAGATCTCTTTAGCTTACCTTGATGTTTTCTATCTCAATCAACCTGCCCAATATATATATTCACCTGAAATTACTTATTTCATGCTTTAAGTTAAACATCATTTCTGGTCTTGTGTGAAAAAAATGTTGAATGGCTTTATGTCATAATAAGTTTTCATTAGAAAACCACTTGGATATTCAAAGGATGATAGTCAGTTGTTGCTAGTCATTGTCGCCAGTTAAAGAGATTTTAGAGAATCCCTCACCTAACTGATTAATTAAGGGCAAACATTTTGTTTTTTTATTATACATGAAAAGGTATTTAAACTGATTTTTGAGCTTTACTTCTGCTGGTATCATGATAACTATAATATTGACTGAGCTTGTTGGGTTGGATAGGGAATAATGTCTCATTCCTTTTTGCATTTGTGTAGATCTCATCTTTGGTTCAGTCTGTACAAACCCAAAAATTAACTCAACCAGTAGCCTCCTTGTAGCAATTCCCAAAGCAGTTCAATTTGAAGGACAAAAGAATTGAATTTTATTCTCTTGAGAATTGAAGACTGATTGTTTTGTCCTAAATTGAACTGCTTTGGGAATTATTGAATCCATATATTTTGTATATGTTGACGCGTCCTGGTATCAAGTTTCAGGGATGTGTACATGCTTTGCAATGAAATTGTTGTGGATTCAAAAATATCTGGATACATGTAAACTGACCAATATCCTGGTATCTGGACCTTACACTCCTTCAACAGCCTCTATATGTGTGGTTTTTATAACTTTCCCTTGCAGAGCATTGACAGTGGTATATTTTTATGCCACATGGTCTCCACAGTTCAGCCAGATGAGTGATGTGGTACAAGTACTGAGCAAGGACAACCCACATGTTACGTTTGTGAAGGTAACTGAAAACATTGAATTGATTGATTGATTGATTGATCTATCTTTCTCCAAGAGCACAAAACATTCTTGTTTCTTGTTCATGACCCCTTCTTCAGATTGATTTCCCTTTTATTCTTCTTTCATTTCTAGTTGGAAGCAGAAAAAATACCAGAAGTTTCTTACAAACATGAAATTAGTGCAGTCCCTACTTTTCTCTTATTCAAAGTAAGTATGCCGTATTAAAAGTGTGTAGCAGATTTCTGCACATTAGGAAAATGTGGCTAATTCATACTACACTTTGCACTTGAGTGAGAAACGTCAGAGGTTTTATCAAAGCTTGAATGTCTAGCTTCTAATATTTCTAATGGCAACAACTATGATAGCCCATTAGAATGTCTGCTTTTGATATGCTTTTCTATGTTAAACTGACACATTCTGATGAGAAGTCCTGGTTTAACCAAATAAGTTGTGTGAAAGCTTGATTGGCAGCAAAAAAACAGTGCACAAAAATATGAAAATACATTAAAAGCATTGTGCTGTAAATATGGATGGATGAATAAGTAATTGTGTTGTTTATACATACCAACATCACCAACTGGATTGCCATGCTGATTTGTAATTTTTAACCTTCTATCCATGATGATGGGCAGATTCTGGACCCATAAAAATATCAGGACTCTATTGTATGGCTTTGCTCTAGATTTAATCCCTTTAATTGTTTTAGAATCAGAAGGTAGTTGACCGGATCAATGGTGCTAATGCTCCTGAGCTAACCAAGAAAGTAGAGCATCATTCAAGTATCATTACACCCCCTGAGGCTAATGATGAAGCACCAAAAGAGGTACGTACATAGAATTTGCTATTTAAAAAAATGCATTTTATGCTGGTCTTGATGGAAGGGGGCTGAGTAGAAGGGAGATTGTCAAACCTTTAGAAGAAACATGTCATTTAGGGAGAGTTAACCTCTTTGAGACTGTCATTAGCCCAACTTGGTTCCTATGGTCACACCAAAAAAAAAAAAAAAAAGTGAAACATTTTCCCAGCTTCTGTTCATCAAAACTTCTATTCTCAGTAAACCTTGTACAAAGTTCACCATCATCAAAATGCAGAGATTCTGGCAAGGAGCAAGTGTGGTGTAGTTGGTTAGTACACTGCCTGCTAAAGGGAGAGGTCCATGGTTCGATACTCAGTGACCTCACACACTTGTTTCAACTTCTCTCTAATCCATGTAGCTTTAGCTTTAAATACCCTTAAAACAGAGCACTGATGGAGAGAGGGAGGTAAAGTGCACACTGTCAGCTTCCATTGATACCAGCCTCACTGAGCTGAAGGAACTACCGATGTTAAATAAAGATACTTTAATTTACCTTTTACCTTTAAGAGGAGGGAGGGAGGGTGATGAAAAGAATGCTAGAGTGAAGAAATCATGATTTCTGTAAATAATTAAAGCACTTTGTTTTTAGGATATCGGTACTCGTCTCAAAAACATCATCAACAGTTCTGCATGCATGTTGTTTATGAAAGGAACACCAAGCGAACCTCGATGTGGTAAGCAATGACATTCTGAGGACTGTATAGATTTGTAATCTGATAGTGAAATATTGGGTCAGTTAATTCATTTTCATAATCCTACAAGCCAGATATCTACAGCCAAAACAGACCTCTTGCAATATATTCCCAGTAGAAACCTAATTCAAAGAGCTGGCAGAAACCAAAATTTACACTTTTGATGACTTGTTTTCTACTCCATTTTTGTAATTATTACAAGGGAATTCGTTCTGGCCTTTGTATGATAAAATCAAAACTTTGACATGGAAATATCTAATTGAAATACCTGAAATATCTAACTTGTCTGGGTCAGGTAGTAATAAAAACAGGTTTAACATGAAATTTAGAATGCCATTGCATGTGGGAGAAGCACATAAAACAAGTTGTTACAACCACATAGTTTAATATTTTAACGCCAAGCTTTCAGACAGTGCATACATCTTCAGGACTAATGAAAAAGTTACTACACACAAGAAATGTTGAAAAATTCCTTACTATTGAGAACATAAAACAAGTTGTTACAACCACATAGTTTAATATTTTAACGCCAAGCTTTCAGACAGTGCATACATCTTCAGGGCTAATGAAAAAGTTACTACACACAAGAAATGTTGAAAAATTCCTTACTATAGTAATGGCATGTGTGCACACTAAGAATGCCACCTAGGTTGTAATGACTTGTTTTGTGTTCTCAAAGGTTTAACATGCATACATAAAAAAATCTATAGATATATCTTAGTTAAACTATATTTGTCACTGGCATGAATATAAGGACAGTTTTGAAATTTCAAATCACTGTTTCAGGTTTTAGCAGACAGGTTATTGAGATCTTAAACAAGGCTGGTGCTGATTATGCATCATTCGACATACTGAAAGATGAAGAAGTAAGACAAGGTACAATCTTTGAATTACATTAAGACTTCAATTATAAGCAACACCAATGAAAATTTACTTTGAATGAATTTTTTTTCCAGGTCTCAAAAAATATTCCAATTGGCCTACATATCCCCAGTTTTATGTAAATGGTGAACTAATTGGTGGACTAGACATCATAAAGGTTTGAATGTCAAGTATTATTAATCAATTATGTATTCCATGATAACTAACATGTCTTAGTATACACTAGATATTTCAAAAAGTGGGGCTAATGGTGATTGGTGATTAAAAAACCAAAACAAACTGTGGAGAAACAAGAATTTCTTAATATTCATTTCTTATATAAATACCGAAACAATGCCTGCTGAAGGTCCTTTGCTGAATGGTGCAGGCCATTTGCCATTCGCCCAGTCGATCATTTTTTAAATAGCTGTGAACAAACTAGCCTACTACAGGTATATTAGTGACAGCCCACCAACCAGAGAAAAAAATTAAAATGTTTTTTTTGCCAAGGTTTTGGTGTAATTTTTGAAGTTTTATTTTCCTTTTTTCTCATGGGCTGTGAGTCAAATAACTAACCTGGCTGTGCTGAAGTGCTGTACCTTATGGGATATTCCCGGTGGAATTGTTAAATGTAATGCAAAGGGATGATTTTTAGACCAGGGACACCTGGAATGATGAAGTTACTTTTAGAATGTTCACAAATGAAATGCTAGATGATGATAACTTTGTTGGCAGTTCAAATCTCACTTTGTGGGGCACCTGTGTTTTTAGGAGATGGTTGAAAGTGGCGATTTGCAATCAATGTTTCCAAAGAAACAAGATTTGAAATCAAGGTATGATCACAAGTTATTGCCGAAAAATATCTCCTGTTAGAGAGGATTTCACAGTTAAAAGATATAGACATGTGCGTACAGACTTTTTCAGACAGACATAATAATAATAAATTCTTTATTTAACATTTTAAGCAAGCATTCATTATTTGTGAGCCAGGGGGGCCTGGCAAGAATCAGGGGGATATCAAAAATTCATGACAGGAGGAATTAAAGAATTATGCATAAATAATGAATAGTAAAGTTTTTCATTTTCACAGACTTGAGTCCCTCATTAACTCCTCTCCTGTGATGCTGTTCATGAAAGGTGATCAAGATGGTCCAAAATGTGGTTTCAGTAGACAAATGGTTGGAATACTTTCAAAGTACACTCCAAAGTATGTCTAAGCAGGCTGACAGTGTTAACATTAATTTTAGTATACTAGTATAACTCATTCTTCTTTTATTTAAAAGTATATCCCAAATGTGTAGTCAAAGTCAAGGAAAATTTATGTAATGTTTATAAAACAGGTAGCAGTGTTATATCAAATATAAAACCTGAGGTGTAGCCGAGGGTTTTTGATATTTGATATAACATGTGCTACTTGTTTTATAGATGGCTTAAACAACGTCTAGGTATGTTCTAATATTCTGCTGATTTTTTTCGAAATGAATCAAATTTGGCCAAGAAAATCCAAGTTAAAAATCAAGACCATTATTCTTTGTCTGATTTATAAACTCCTCCATGGTCACTGATTTCTATTGTGTTTGACTCATTAATTATCCATGAGTTTTTAAGTAAATAAAAATACTGTGTATTCTCTCCAAGCCTAATTGTCTGTATGGGGTGGGCTTACTTGAAGAACCTCCTTGAGGGATTATAAAAATTCTAGGGTTCTAAAAATAATAACTTGTTTCTGCTATTCTGCAGAGTTTCTGTCAAGACATTTGATATTCTTCAAGATAATGAGGTAATCCAAATCTTAGCAATAAATTGAATATAAAGTGGGGTACTGGAATCAGTAGTTAAGCTGTTGGTAGACTGTCAACAAAATACATGCATCAAGAGTTCCACACTACTGGTCTAAGCACATGCTCAAG
Source organism: Stichodactyla helianthus (assembly GCA_015163945.2). Taxonomy (NCBI): domain Eukaryota; kingdom Metazoa; phylum Cnidaria; class Anthozoa; order Actiniaria; family Stichodactylidae; genus Stichodactyla; species Stichodactyla helianthus. Next base: position 10,206 of record WUAP02008792.1, on the reverse strand, counting down.
GGGTGAAAAAGTGAGACCATGGGTTGTAAAAATTGCTATATTTGACTTGCCTTATCTTATCAAGCATGATTTTCATCAAATATCCCAGTTCACATACCATCAAGCTAATTCTTTATCAAACATACCTGACTACTAGCATATTTTATGACACTTGGCCTCTTTTTTTTATCATGGTGCGAGTCTGTGTAGTTGAAACCCTTGATGCATGTACATTAGTCTATGTTGTCGGTAGCTTGTTAGTAAATTATTAGAGTTTTTCCAAGTGACTGTGAAGCCACCACGTGCCACACTGGATCATGCTTTGAAAATTACATCTTTTAAGACAATCAAAGCATGTGAGCCCACTGCTCATCTGATTTACAAGATGACTCAATACGGTAAGGGTATGAACCATTGAACCAGCCTTATAAAAATTGCTCGTATAGTTTGTTTCTTTGCTGTCAGTACAATATAAATAGGTGACTGTATGGAAATGGTTATAGGATATTGCCCAGGGGGAAGTAAGGGGGGCCTCCAGAGTAAAAGTATCGGGTATGCTCATTGGAAATGTTCAAAAATACTCCTAAAAGATACCGGAAGTCTTTTAAAAAGGGTGTGGCTGGGCGATTTTTAAACCCTGAGATACCTCTAATTTAAAAATAAGCTCTGCGTAACTATAAACATACCTTAAAAACCCCCACTGTGAAAAGTGATGAGCTCTCCCATTTTCAATTCTGTAAGATACCAGGGAATTCTGAAATTCTAAACTTCAATTTTAACACCCTAACAGATACCAAATTGCTGATTTTTACCCCTAAGAGATACAATGTGTATACCCAATGCATTTACCCCTAACTCCTCCCCCCCAAAGGGATGTTGTTTCTGATTGGGTACCTGGGAATATAATTTATAGTGATTTGATCTAACAGGTACGTGAAGGCCTGAAGAAGCACTCTAACTGGCCCACCTACCCACAGCTGTATGTGAATGGTGAACTAGTAGGTGGCCTGGACATTGTTAGGGTAAGACTTCATTATCTTCTATTGTACACCCATGTTTCTAATTATCTAGGTAGACTTGAAAATCAAATGTACATTTAAAAATGTTATTTTCGTAGGAACTTGATGAAAATGGAGAACTTGAGGAAGCTCTTGGTATTAAAGAGTAAACAAAAAGACCTATGTGCAGAGAAAAATGAAAGAAACTGGCCAACAAACATAGTTCTAGCATTCATTATTCTCAAACGTTTGTGAACAGCTCCTAAAGTTGATAGACAGGGTTGATCTCTTACTAATACTTTCAAGTCAACTGAATGCTTGTTTTATGATAGAGAATCAGATAGTTTTTATGTTGCATAAAGAAATAAAGTGCAGTGTTAAGCATGATGGTGATGATGATTTTTGATTGCCAATTAAACTTTAGAAATGAATATTGTCTCTGGACATTTGGTGACGGTTAAGATAAGATACTATGGATGAACATCTTACAAAGAATCTTATTCCCAAGGCTATTGTGAACTACATGCACCATATGGTTAATGGTCAGTAAGGTGTCGGTCGACCACTTACCAACCATTTACCGACCTCTTACTGAGACCTTACAGACAATTTACTGTCACCTTACTGACCACTTACTGCATGGTGCGTGTAGTTCACAAGCCCACCCCCAAGAGAATGACGTGGTCAAAGTTTGGAATAAGGCTATATTTCCTCCAGACCTTTTGTACTGTTAACATCTTTTGGGAGGGATACTGTTTGCTCTCTCTCTCTCTCTCTCACACACACACACACATGTAAAAAACGAACATAAAAGATTAGAATGGAATTGGTTTTTAATTCCTAATTAGTTATGATGCAATAGAATAGCCCACTTTTTATATTTTGGTTAAGTGATCACACACAACAGTATCTAGATCGAGGCTCCAGGGAAACAAAAGAATAATTATGATTATTTCATTGTTTCCCTGGAGCCTCGATTCAGTTCTTATTGTGTGTGATCACTCAACCAAAATATCAAAAGTGGGCTATTAAGTAGAACATCCAATAAGTTTTGTGTGACAACTGACCTATAAAATATAGTAAATAGATCAATCTTTGCTGATGTCAATGTTTACATTAAAGCTCATTAGCATATACAGTAGGCATTTCAGTTTTTAACCAAACTAACACCAGATCAACACTGAATGAATGAACATGGCAAAATTAGCTTTCCTTGAAAATTTGAGCTCAGCACATGAAATAGTTTTTGCATAAAGTGTTTTGTAAATTTTACAGAGATCGTATAGGCTCAGCACTTTTGCCACCCAGAAATTTGAAAACTGATATCTCATTTGATATTGCATGGAAAGAGCTAAAAATTTTGCAGATTTCTCATATTAATAAGCTCTTAAGTTTTGAATTCAGTTTGCAATTTTCTTGACTTTTTAATTGAAAATCGTATGCTTACGAGCAAAATATTGTAAATAAAGATTGGTCTATAGAATAGTGCCTGTGTTGCAAATGTGTCTTGCATAAATAATTCACAGTGGGATGATACTAGAGTGACACATTGGACATTTACTTTGGATATTTAACCATTTTTTCAGGCACAAACTATGAAAATAATGCTTGCAAGGAGTGACTTTAGCTGCCTTTAATTCATCAAGACATATTGCACAAACATCTTGCAGGACTTTGATCTCTTCTTGTGTTGCCATTGGAAGAGCATTCAATTTCTGCTTGACTTGGTGTCGCAGCTTTAAGCTTTGCCAACCCTCTTTAGCTGGGGTCCAGATGTTAAAATATATATGGAGTAGTGCCATAGTAGCTTGGAATAAGGTCCATTCTAGACCGAAATCACAGACTCTGTAGCACAGTACTGCTGAAATAACCACAAATTCAAAAAGCCGACAACCACCATTGACATAATAAACATAGTCATCCAGTTCTTCCCATAGTTCAGTTTGTTGAGCTTCGTATTGATATAAGGTGTACAATGCTAGTGCTGCCATGATCTGAGCAATGGTGATAATGTTTGGGGTAATGAAAGGTATTCTTTCCTTCAGCCCATACACACTTACAGCCAGGTATATTGAAAGCCCTAGAAGAGACAGACAAGAACCTAAAGTGTACATGTGTTTCTTTAAGCTGCTATTTTGTTGTGACGGCAGTGAAATCAATATTGGTTCCACGACTTCGAACATAGATCTAACCATGGCAGATATGATGAGATAGAAGATAACATGAAGGAGTGCTAGTTTGCGGCTTGCTGAGCAAGTAGAAAGCCCAGTATAGAGACACAGGAAGAAAAATCCAAAACCCTCTCGCATTCCATTAGGAGATATGCCAGCTTCTTCATTTGGTAAAGCATTGTTGCCATGGAAACAACGCTTGATAAACTGTAATAGAACTCCACATAATTTCTGGATAATGAAACAGCATGCCAACATGGTTAAGGTTGTATTACATGTCTGTGCCACACAAAAATGGAACATCTGGTACAAAGTTAACACCTCATTTGAGAATATTATAATCACTAGAGCATTGTATGTAAATAAGCATGTAAATAATGTCATAAGGCAGGCTGGAACTTCTAGCCGTCGCCAGTGAAACATGATTAAAATAGTGAATCCATACATTCTATACATCCATTGAATGATTCTCAAGGAATTAATAATTTCATAAATAATCTTTTGAAACAAGCTATAGATTCCTTCTATCACTAGGAATACTGAAACTGCAAAACACACGCACACCCACATTGATGGATAGTCCTCCCAGCTTGGGGGATATAAATAGCGTGTCATTACTGGAACACTTGATAAAGAGAACACAATTGGCTTGAAAGAGTGTAGTGTTCTTGAGTACAAAACAATTGATATTATGTAGAAGATCCACGCACATATAATGATAGGTAATAAGGGAAAAATGTCCTCAAATCGAAGTGCTCCTATACCATGTTCTTCTATAGTGTTGTAGAAATCAACAGAGTTGTATACGTTAAGATATAAAACAGCTGACATGTCCAAGCATAACAATGTGTAGTTGTAAAATGTGAAGAGCTGATCACGGCTTGTTAGAAATAAACACATCATTGTCATCACTCCTGTAAATTAATACAAACAAAATATTTAGTACATTCATTAAATATCCACCCTACCCCATCCTTCTGAAAAAAGTGAATCTCAAGGCAGTGCAGCCCCAGATATATGTACTATATCAGCTATCTGAATGCCATATATTATGGATGCCAGCTGTTGAGATGCAAAAGAGACAATACCGGTAAGCATCATATTGACCCGATAGTCTCACTTGAATGATTCTTAAAACAAAATAATGTACAGTTATTCAGTTACACTTCTTGTGATTTGTTTACAGAGTGCATCTAAAGCTGTCCCATTGGTATGGAATTTGATCACTTATCTGAATTTAAATAAAATAAAATTTAAATAAAATCCTTCTTTGTTACACAAAAGATTTGCAATAATGAAGTAAAACTATAAAAAAGGAGTGAATATAACTTAGTAGCAGTGACATCTAATTTTTTTGCCACAAACTGAGCTTACAAAACATCGCTAAAACTTCTAGACACTTGGCAACATCCTTGTACTTTCAAAATCGTAAAGATTCCATTAGTGTATTTAGAGAAGGCGTCGATCTATTTTAAAGTAGAATAAGAATAAAATTGAGAAACGTAACCATCGTTTCAATACTGGACTGGCAAAAATGAATTCCTTTAACCGCATTTCTTTCTTTATCTGTGATAAATCTTTACTCACCGAGTATCTGAATGAAATTGCAATAGTTGAATGAATCGAAATATGCTGCGGTATTGTCCAGCATAAGCCATTCTAGCAAAATAAGGAATGGTAAACGAAAAAGAATTTCTAAACACTTGGCAGCCATTTTGGTTTTTTGGACTAAAAGAAACCGGAAACGCAAAATATATACGAACCCATATAAACCTCTTTCTGATTGGATGATACTTGATTTTTATTTATAAGTACGAAATAGTTCTGTGTTGAAAACAAGGAGTGTGATTGGTTAGTCACTTTTTGGAAGAAGAGCCAATCAAAATTTCTTTTATATATCGTCCGCTAACGATATGAACCTCTTTCTGATTGGATTACACTCGCCACGAGATATTGACCAATTGTGACGCGGATAATATTTATGAGAACTTTTACGAAATAGTTCTACGTTAAAAAGGAGTGTGATTGGTTAGTTGCTATTTTGCAAGGAGAGCCAATCAAAAGCTCGTTTATATATCGCCTGCTGAATCAAGAAACACCACGCTTGCAAGAGAAGATGGCGACTGTTGAAATGGAAACTGTCGAAACAGCTCCTTTAATGGCTGTAAACGGAGAGGTAACAGTACAGTTTATTCATTAAACTTTTCCTAAACATAGGCTGGAGGATCTAGGCTGATACTTTTGATGAAAACAGATGATTTTTAAAGCCGTTTTCTCTCGCTACAAGTAGGCAAAGTCAAACCAATTATCATGGCACACGCTTCAGCTATTTATATTTTTGAATTTAAGTTTGAATTAAATATAATCCTATTATCTAGACTTTGTAGCCATCCAAATGAGGGTATTTTTATCAGTGTCGTTTGAATCTTATTGGTTGTTTATTTGGTTTATGGGAATGATACAGTAATGTAAAATCGATGAATGATTTATGAGTTGTCCCGGCCATTGGCGACGAATATTTGATTCCAACCAGATAACAAATATTCAACTTTTCCCCTCTAAAGAATTACGGTTTTGACCCTTAATATCCACGTCTAAACCCAATCCTACTTAAAGAATCCTTTCTTGTTAACTTCGACGTAATTTAATAAGCCCAAAGCTTAAAACTTCTGACCCCTTGTTGCTAATTTATTCTTCAAGATGGCCACCTCTGTAAAATCGGAAACCAATGAGGAAGTCCCAGCAGGCAATACAGAAGGAACAGAAGGAGTTCAAAGACGACGAAGGAAGCGAGGATTCGATGTAGGACCTGAAATGGGTAAAGCATTTGTCTATGTATTGTTGTCTATTAAAGTTAATTTAATAAGGGACTCCTCAATATCATATCAAGAAATGTAGAAAAGTCCATACTAGTAATCATGTCAAATTCTTCCATCTCACTGGAAATGTGTATTTGATTGAGTGTCTTGTCAGGGTCTGAAGGGAGTGGTTCCAACGTCAATCTACATCAAACTGAACCGGAAGACAGCCACCTTATCCAACAGGACTTAGAATTTTTTGTACTTGTTACAATACAACATGAAAAATTTATAATTTTATTTGTTCTTTGAAGTAGATTGCTTCTCATGTGCCTTACGTATGCATAACATGTTTTTGTGCTTTTAAAGTACATTTCTTCACCCTTCCTAAATTGGTATTGTGGTATCAGCTTGATTGCATTGTTTACACATGTGAAATTACTATCAAAACAGGTAGAGTTTCAATTGGACCACTGAAATCTCAAGCCCGCAGAAGCGAATTTTTGATCACGTGATGGGTCAAAAACCATTACGTGAGCAGTCAGCAAACATGTGGCGCCGTACATGACGTTAGTGATGGCGTTTAGTACCTGAGGACGATATTATGAAAAAGGGAAACCAGTTTGCCAAGAAATTAGAGGGCAAATCATTGATTGTATTTTAGAGAATGGTGGAGATCGTATTTCAGGTCAATTTCCAGGTGAATGGAAACAATTGGGGCAAAAGTTTGCCATGGAAGGTTCAACTGTCAAGAGGATTTGGGACCTTTCCAGAATGCACGATTGCAGTTTATCCATCTTGGACGTAATAATTCGAACTAAACTTGTTCTGCTGTCAAGTTTGCTTCTCGGAACAAATAGTTTTTCAACTCTCGTACTTGCACTATGCGTATAATGTACTTTTAGCTGCCAATTGTTACTAGTGTTCATGATGAAGAAGTAAGAAACAACCAACAAAGAATAATGCATGGGAAGCCACCCTTGTGTAAATCACATGATAGTTTTTAACCCATCACGTGATCAAAAATTTGCTTTTGCAGGCTCGAGATTTCAGCGGTCCAATTGAAACTCTACTTGTTTTGATAGTAAGATCCATTTACACAGAGAAAACTTGTCCCTTGGTAGCAGAGACACCCTCCTACCCTAGCCATCTATACCAAGCATTTATATAGAAAGAAATTACCCCTATAAAACTGGGTCAACTATCAGTTTTAATGAAGATATGCATGCTCAAATGAAAAACATTGTCTCAGTTAGGCAATTTGAAGTGTTCACATGGAGAAAAGTTGTCCAAGATACCAGGGTCACCCTCTTTTGCAAAGAGGGTGTCCTTATCAGTAGACTGACCCTTCTAGCTGAGGCAAAGTAAAATATGTTAATGGTTGACATGAATTTGTGAAGAAATTAAAGAAAAGTTGGCTTGCCTATGGTATCTTGGGGAAGAGGGACATATACCTTGTACTACCCAGGACAACTTTTCCCCAAGTAAACAGCCCCTTGGATGCAAATGCAAGCAAGATGTTTTATTTCTTGTGTACTTGAATTCCTGTCAATATCTTTAGCAAAGAAATCCCAAACATTTCACTATTGAAAACTAGACAAAACTACATGTAAATATGACACAGAAATCCAAACTGGGATACAGTAATTCCATTTCTGGAAAGTATTCTTACAAATGCTCCCATCCTATCATTACATTTCTTCCCACCAAAACCTTCATGTTAGACAGCTTTAGTTTTATGTATATACCCTATCAATTAATATCCACTAGATGTAACAATTTTTTTCTTTCCTGTTTTTTTCTCTGTTTTTCTCTTTTTTCTCTTGACACCTGGACAAAATTTAGCTTGAAGTATGTGCCATGTGTATCATTGTTCCATGGCCTGTGGAGTGAGTCAAATACATTATAAATTGTGGTAAACTACTATCTTTTAAGTTTGTATTCTTCAAATTATCACAAGCAATGGTAATTGTATGCTGATGTATCACCTCAACCTGCGAAGCTGTGTGTCTTCTACCAAAAAAAATCTTATTTTAATCTTAAAATAAATCTTAATTAAGCATTGAAGCCTTTATTTTTAAACTATGTCCATATTATTCAAAATATTTCAGATGCTTTTTTTAAGAATTAAAAATTAAACCACATACTGGTAGCTTTTTCAGGCTTGAGAAATAAAATTACAAGTTTTTGGTTAGATTTTTCCTAATACGTATTTGAATTGTTTCAGATAATGGCATTAAGGATGAACAGCCTGGAGATGATGGAACTCGAGGGGAGCTCGTTCTTGGTCCTGGTGCAGGTGGGATGCAACCAAGACAATCTGAAGTAAAACGTGCTCTACCAGCATTAATTTACACACAAGAAGAACTGCTAAAAAAGGCTAAAAGATATGCAATGGAACAGTCGGTCCAACAGGTGTGCAATTTTTGACTACAGTGTAGTCATCACTTAGTGTCATATGATGTTCCACATTTTCTAAGATTGCAATAAGCAATATTGTATTTATACATGTATTTCTAAATGATGATCAGGTACTTGCCAAACAACAAGCCATACAACAGCAGCAGATGTCAGCTCTTCAGACAGCAGCCCAGCGACAGAGGGCTTTGGCTCTCATGTGCAGGTATGACCCCATAATAGATCCTTTTCGAATTCACTGAATACTGCTGTGTTTCTTGATTACAGACTCATTTCTACAGGGTTAGCCTCATTTTACTGTCAAAACATGCATAAATAATAAGATAGATTGAAGAATGCACAACTTTAACAATACAAACACTTTAAAATTCCACGGACCTTCACTGAAATGCTTGAATATTCTACACAAAAACGAGGCTAACCCTGTATAATGGAGAACTCAAAACTGGAGTATTTTTGTATTATTTAAACATAATTTACAAATAGAGTATAACAGGCACAACATTGAATTTTTTAATTTGCTTATAGGGTATATGTTGGTAGCATAAATTTTGAATTGAGAGAGGAGCACATCAGACAAGCCTTTTTACCCTTTGGACCAATCAAGAAGATAGATTTATCATGGGATCCTCTTACTATGAAGCATAAGGTAAGCCATGCCATGTCAGTACACTACATAAATTGTAATTTGAAAAAGAAACATGTACAGTTAGTCACACAGGGTTTGTACAGCTCATGGAAAACCTTGGAAAATCATGGAATTTTGTAATTTAGTTTTCCAGGCCTGGAAAGTCATTGAATTTAGTATAGGTCATGGAAAGTCATGAAAAATAGCCCACTTTCGATATTTTGGTTGAGTGATGACAAACAATAAGGACTGAATCGAGGCTCCAGGGAAACAAAAGAATAATTACAATAATTTCATTGTTTCCCCGGAACCTTGGTTGAGATCTTATTGTGTGTGATCACTCAACCAAAATATTGAAAGTGGACTATTGTTTTCATGACATGAAATAGTTAGACATCTTCTATTTTGGGAATAGAAATGAGAGATTAAATACACACAGTGCCATATTTCAACTTGATTGTAATATCATAAAATGTTGTCAAATTAAAAGAATTTTGAGAGTTTTCAAAAGGTATCAGTTAATTTTGCTCATGGAAAATCACAAAGTCATGGAAAAAGTCAAGTACGAACAAAAGAGTATGAACCTTGTCACAACAAAAAGCTTCAACCTTTGGAACATTCTTTTGAACAATTCTAGTAGAATGGAGCCTACCTTTTTTAAATATAATTTTTTAAACCTTTCTGTCTTGCTCAAAACATCAAATGATGCTTCAGTGACTTACTAATATTAAACGTTTCTAAACCTGCCATTGCGAGTGCAAAACATGTAAGTTTGAAGCCATCAAACTTGACATGTTCATGGTCCCAACGTTCACTGATCACGTGACAAACACGGCTGTTTGTCTAGACAAACTGACAAGTTCCACGCTTGAACAAATGCGGTAAAAAGTTTGCCGTTCACAGTAGCTCGAAAATGGTAGTATCTTGAAATTTCAATGTTAGTCATAATGTTAACATGTAGGTGTGCAATGAACTAAAAATGATAACTGGTCTGTTTATTTATCACATGATTTGTATGGACTGACACAAGTGCTCCTATGAAAACCATAAACAGAAATAATGTAATTGGGTCCAGACATGCTAATGTATCTATTCTGGAAAACTCTGTTCAGATGGGGTTGGCACTTATTACAATACTTAAAAAACTCATGAATAATTAATGAGCAAAACACAATAGAAATCATTGACCATGAAGGAGTTTTTATATCTGATAT
>WUAP02008681.1:0-20067 GCA_015163945.2 Stichodactyla helianthus | reverse complement strand
TTTGCCGAAGCATCAGGGGAGAGGCTGGCCGGCCCCCAGACCATAGATGACCAACCCCTTGCTCTAACCACGGTTCACGTCGATTTGAAAGAGCAAAATAACCTAGTCTATCTGGTGCATTGTTTTCTCCGGTATTCATATGCTAATTCTTTGAAAACCATGGACAAGTGGTCTAATGCGATGTGCTTTGAAGACAGTGAGTCAAGCCCGATTGGGCTGGGTTAGTACTCGGATGGGTGACCACTGATATCTACTTGGTGGATTCAGTTAATTTTTCTTTTTTTATAATGTTTGATTTTATCTTTCTTTCTTCGGAAAAAAAGGAAGAAGAAAAAGAGGAGGAAGTCTGCTGTTATTAATCCTGAGCATCTGGTCCTTAGCGTTTCGAGCAATACTCGTCTATATTCCTTATTTTCCCCGTATTCCTGCTGTCCCTCCAAGTAATCCATAGATTCTTTGCGAACTCGACTAGAACCTAGCCCTCCGGGCTTGATTCGGGAAAGGCGAATTACTCACCACTACTCGATTCTATGCTGGCATAACTTCCGGTGGGAGAAACAGTGAAATCACCAATATGCCCCGAAGATGTGCTTACAACAAGACTTCCTATTGAGTTCGGTGGCCCAAGTCCTGGGGGTGGTGGAGGAGGCGGTGTTGTCGGCGCAAACGAAAACGGTGGCGATGTGACTCCCCCTCCAACCACGCTGTTGATCCCTTTCGTGGAATCTGAGGATGAATACCAAGGCGAAGTAGAACAAACTTGACCAATAGGGTTGACGTGGCCGTTACAGCCGGAATACGGGGAGCTTGGAGGAGAGGAGCCATATTCCGTGGTCCCAATGCTGTAGAAAGATCGGTCACTTGATGGTGATATGATCGACGAAGGGTAGACAGGTGAGGAAGCTCGGTTGTGATTTCTGTCAACCCCAAGGATCTCCATTCGAGCCAAGTAGATGTTTTTAGCATTTCGTTCAGCACTCTTGATTATGACCGACTATACGAGAGAGAAAAAATGACACTCAAGAGCGAAATCTTACCAAACTTTAATTTTTTACACCTAATTTCCTAGTTCCAAGTGATGAAGTATTTTTTAGCGCAGTAAAAGGTAGCCTTGTATAGAAAATAGGCATCGAAAGAGGGATGTACGATCTTGGATTATGTATTTCAGAAAAGGTCCTTTAATTCTGGAATAGACCTTTCCCACATTTGCTTCAGTGACCACGGCACAATGGTTCCAAATCGGTTAGATTTGATACGTTACTATAAATGTATGATAACGTCAAGTCCAGCCTCAAATTGAAACCATCGTTTCGTGGTCAATGAAGCTAATTCGGCGAAAGTCTATCAAAGAACCTGCAGGACTGGGCTAGAACATATGGCTCATATATCTTTCCGGTGGTAGGTTGTTTTCCTGGCTTGCCCCTTGCCCCAACCATGCAACTAACTCGATACAATACTGGTAGACATTATAAGGAGAAACTGGGTTTACTACCTTGCTTGGTTGTTTGGGCTTTGGTTTAACGCTGACGAAGACGTTATAGTCTTCCATGATCTTGTTTAGTCTCCCTGGGGAAGCAGAGGTTAGAAAACAAAATTTAGATAATCATAAACGGAATAAGAAACAATTATATCGTACGTGGCTATTATAGTTCAAACATCGTTTCCATGTACAACTTATTACAAGCAGGGGCGGATCTAGGAACCGGAGAAAGGGGAGCGGGAAACATCTGCGTTTGAGGAGCCTCCATGACTACCGTACCGTAACCATAACCGTGAACAGTAGTCTCGCGCTTTGATTGGTGGAAATCTACTCGGTCTACCACTCAGTTTTACTTGCTTTACCCGAAAAGGCTTAAGATTAACTTTTAACTTACCCGAGTCAATATCGCCATCTTCTTCTTTGAGATCAAACATAAGAACCAGTGGTAGACACTCCTGTCAATAAAGGAAATATAAATGTGGTACAAAAGGGGTGGGTTAATGATTGAAATAAAATGGGTACAAAATTGAATACAAAAGTTCATTTATAATATAATAATTAATGAGCTCACCAAAAGTAGTGATCTAGCACATATGACTGAATCGACGGTTCCACTTAGAAAAACTACTCCTTTTCGATGTGAAGTGTTTGGGTCTGGAAAACTAAGACTAAAGAAGAAAGAAACAGAATGTAAACCAAATTTTAAAAATAACCAAAAGCTAACCATTTCTCATATATAATTATTTGCAGATGTTTTCAGAAATGAGTGGGGGAATGGCATTAGGGACTTACTGAGCTCCAGTTTGTGTCGTAATATGCTTGATGTTGCTGCCGTTTTTGCCGATGATGAAAAGGTGATGTTGAGGGGCAATGTCAATCTGCATGTTTACAGGAACTGTTGACTGCAAAAGAAAGATATTCAACCCCAGATCGGTCATTTCAAATTATAAAGTTAACCTGTGGAGTGACTAATTTATTTTTCGAATCGATTGAGGAGAAGATATAAGTTTAAAATTATTTCTAGAGTGATAAGTGAGTAACCCGTGAAACAAAATCTAATATTAAACAATGACTATTAGTCAAATCCAAACAAAAGAAAACAATAGAATTAGTGTGTACCATTAAACCTCTATTAAACAAACAACTCATTTCACGGGTTTATTGCAATAACTCTAACCGGAAGAGGATATCAAGTGAGGTAGAAACTCAGGAAAAAAATTTTCCCGCCATTTTGCAATCATGTGATCGCTCAGCTAACACTCAGCCAATAAGAATCGTCGTAAAATTTCGCGCCACTTTTCTGTGCTGAACGCGCGTGCGCATCAAAATACACGAGGAAGAAGAAGAAGAAGAAAATGATAGAAGAAGTATTCAAGAAACAAGGAAAAAATACTTCAAAAACATGACTGTTTCTGGCTTTTCTAAGCTAAAAACTGGCTTTGGAGATACGGGAATATTATAGGATAAGTTCTCCTACTTCTACAAAGGCAGTAAGTTTTAAAATTTTCTTATATTTTAGCTTAGAAAACTTTAGATGATTCCAGAACATCTTTACGTCGGAAAGACCGTTATCACTCAAAAATTATATTAGAATATTATAAGTTAAATATGAGTTTTGTCTTCTTACCACTATGTTCCCTGTGAAATATTCCACAAGTCTGGAAACCGCATCCTACGAAAAACAATTTAAAAAATGAAGTAAATGGTCAAACAAAAAGAGGAAAAACTTAATTAAAGAGAAAGTATAATTTTCTTATAGTCGTTAAATTAAAACCAAGCATTTTCTTTATTTTCTGATGTATTGAATGTTAGTGGTATACAGAACTGGAGAATAGTTTTATTCAAGACAATACAATAGCATTGACCTTGGTTTCCTGCTAATCATATCATTATTTGTATAAAACAATTTCTTTTTGCTTTTAAAATCTTCTAAGTAATTACTTATTTGTGACGCCTAACTTCTGCGATAAATCTCGAGAATGTAATTCATATATTTAAAAGTATTTTATTTGAACCACCCCCAGTCTAAAGCCTTTGTATTTAATCATCTTGAACCTAAAACAATAGAGCAGATTGATGTTTTCTAGGATTTAATGACATGCCTTGCCGTGCCTTGACTGTTTCATGACCATGTTTGTTCTACCAGCTTTTCACAGTCATACGAAATCTGCTTTATACCTTTACCAAATTTTCATACATTACTATATTCTACTATATCTACATGAAACAATACTGTAGTTTCATGGGCATTCAAGAGAATTTGGGAAAGGTATATTTCACAGGTTGAGGTATACTTGAGTTATTTTTGTAGCAGCTGATATTCAAAGATGTTTATAGCATCTTAATGTACCTTAATGCCAGTTAATGATTGTTGACTTCCTCTTAAAATGGCTGTTTGAATCCCACTTCGTGGTTTCTGCAGGGAATAAAATTTAGTCAATATTTGATAATAATAAAACCAGAAAGACCTACTTACATATAAAGAACAAAAATCACAAAAAAACTCTGAATATCTGTGACTTACAGGTTTGAATGTAATATTAACATTACAACTCTGTGAGATATGTTGAATGACCATTGAATTATTATCTATGGTTCCTCTGGTTCCCAGTGGTAGTTCAAATGTCAAGACTAAAGGCAACATATCCTTAAAAACAAATAAAAAGTATCTTAAAATAATCTTAATAATGAATACCTCTATTTGAGGCAGCCTTGGTAATCAGTAATTTTAGAGATAATTTAACATGAAATGCAACAGAAAAAAATATTCTATTGGCGCACACTTGGAAAAACACAGTGTGCTGCCTATGCTTGAAGTCCAAGTTTGATTCCCAATAGCCTCACATCTTTGTTTCAACTTCTTTCAATTCCATGTAGCTTTAATTAGCTTTGAATACCCTTAACACAAAGCACTGAAGGAGAGAGGGGGTAAAGGGCACACCTTCAAGTGCTTTATACATGAGCCCCTGGGTTGGGAGAATAGGCCCTTTGCAGGTAATAATCACATGACTGTACTGGAGAGCAAAAAAAATCCTATTTCATTTATTCATAAAAAATTTCATTAGATGTCTAATGCCTTCACTAAAACCTTTTTAAAAATGCAGGTATACCCTTATAACATGTTTTTGATCTCAAGATATTAAGCATTTTATAGTTTGTTTGCTCTCCAGTAGAGCCTTCCCCAAGGGACCGTGAGCTCAATTCATTGGCTACTGAAGTGTTATGACATCATGTGACTGTTAGCTGCAAAGGGCCTATTGGGCAACCACTCCCTGCACTCTTTAAGTAAAATAAATATCTTAACACTTTTTTTAGCCTACCCTTATTTGTTGCCTTGCAGCTTCCACTCCAAGTGGTTGTCCAGCAATAGACACCTACAAGTTTACACAGAAATTAATCCAATAAGTAAGTATTGGAAATGCTTTGCCTACCCTTTTCCACCTTGATAATTAACTTAACAAATATAATACCTGATTACTCTTGTCAGTTGTTGATCCTCTATTGGAGTCAGGAAAATGTATATGACATCCTGTATCTTGCATGACTGTTATAATTTATTAAATTTAAAAAAAAATCAAAAATATTTATTTTAAACTTTTAAGTTAAAGCATTAAATATAAAAATATTTGTTCCACTAATTATATACAAATATTTTGCAGATATTTTCTCAGTTAACTAAGTCTATGGTTTATACAAATTAACAGCAACCATTAGTGTCTAAACAGCTGATTATACAAATACTTTGGGAAAAATGTTAAAGTTCTTGCACAAACATACCTTTTTTGATGTTAAATCCTCCTTTTCCAATAATGTGAGAGTGATCTGTATGAGATACATCCATTTTAAGAGTAACCCTGTTTGACTAAGAATAATTTAACCAAAAATAAATTGCTGAGTTGGCACTTTTTTTTATCTAAAAAAAAATTAGGATTGAATCTCAAGAGAAAATTCCTGTGAAGTTTGTACCTTTGTGTCCAGTACAGCCATCACTCTTTCCTTTGCCATTTTCACTGATTCTGGCAAGCCAGTTATCTTTATGTGTGGGTCTAAAGATATAACAAAGGCAAAAAATTAATCCTAACTACTTGGTTAATGTGCATTTAATAAGCAATTTAAGTACTTTAGCTTTCTGTCAGTTTGCAGGAGGTATCAATTGGTGCTGAGCTGAAAGACTACCTGATACAAATCAAGCTAACAAGATACTTTAAAATCACCTCTAAATACTCTCATTTCAACTACCATTTTACTTTCTTAAACTTATTAAGTGTCTCAATTCTATTTTGAAATTGTGAAGTCTAAAACCCTTGTGTGTTCCTCAAACTTTAATCACATGGTTTACAAGGAATTGTGCAATGTTGAGGTTAAAGTTCAAAGAACTGTATTTGGATAAAAAAGAACAAAGTTGTAAAGATGACAAAATTTTAAAAAACTAAGGTTAGTTTCTCCCAGAAGAAATGAATACTTCCCCCCAAAAAATTGTGCCTATTTAATATGGTATGTTAACATTATCTCTCTAATTGAATAAAAAACAGAAATTTTAGGTTATACATGTTACTTTAAATATTAATGACCATTAACCCTAAACTAAGGTCCAAATCTACATTAAAATCCACTGTTTACGTCTGTGGGAGACAAAATGTGAATGCACAGGTTTATACAAAATGTTTCATCTCTTCATAATGTAAGCAGATTTGCACTTATGCCGATAAGTGATAAGTTAAACATAAGCAGGATAGCAATATTGATACGTTTAACCCAGATACAGACTTCAACATAATTTTGTGTTTGAGAAAAATTTGTTCATTAAATATTAAATTCAGTATACTGGTACTTGTGGTAAACAACAATTAAGCTCCTGTTATTTATTTTTCTCCTTTTTCTCAGCTTAATTGAGTGCCATAAAATATTACATGACATTATAAGATATAAATAGGTCAATTGTGTGTCACTCATTGGTCCTAAGTAGACCTAGACAGATGTCTAAATGTCTTATTTAAGCATATGATATTAAAGAACCAGCTGAGTGAACAACTAGCTGCACAAAGCATTGTTGGTTAAAACCTCTGGCCCTCACTCTTTGATTTCAAAATCATTTCTTGCATAGTTTTTAGGTAATTCACAGATGAAATATCACTGTGACTAATAGTTTTGGACTTTTCTAGGACTCGAAATATGTTGGATTCAATTTTCAATAGTTTTCAGGTAGAAAAATGCAAGAACATAGGGCTGGTCATGAAAAATTACAACAGACTGTGATTGGTTAGAAAATATATTTCCCCTCAGCTGGAATGGTTTAGAATCTATGATTAGAGTGATTGAGTGATGACAAAAATGTTGCCATGGCCTAGTTTTTGTCCATGATTTGTTCACTATTTTATAACCTTTAAGTGGTTTGAAGATCAAAACACATTTTATTTTTAGTCTTGAAATGCCACCAAGCTCAATGCTGTGGTACTATTTTTTTAGTGTTAAGCTTTTTTCTCTCCTGTACAGACTAGTCATCAAATCCAGTTCCTTATCAGATGTAAACCAGCTTTGTGTGGCTTACATGAAAAAGATAGTTCGCAGCCCTCATGCATCCTTGAAATCATTGATCACTTATTCTGAGGCATTGGGCAATGCAAAATGTTTATATCTGGAGTGCTTTATTGCCATTAAATATAAAGTGTTTTGGGCCATTAAAAGATAGAGGCATGGCAACCATGCTGGTGCCACAGACAAAAGGACCCAATGAGAAATTTTTTGTAAGAAACCAACCAACATGCTGTGATAACTTCAGGCGAACATACACTACACCAAAATATTGCTTACATTTGAGATGAAACATGTTGATCACATAAACATGTTTGTTAAGGTAGTTTCATGTTCTCTCATTGGCCAATTTACAGTACACACTGGACCACCAACCTTATTTTTGTGTTTGCCTTGCCATATAGCATATATCTTATTAAACTCACTAGCTCCATCAGCATGTAAGTTATGGAACCTTATTTTTTCCCACTTTTTTATGGCCTGCATGCTATGTGCTTGGGCCACAAGGCAGTGGGGAAAAACGTGGACCATAACTTACGGTACGACCCTCATGCTTGGTTAATAAGAGATGTGTATTCAATGACAGTCCAACAAAGTAAAGAAGTATGAGAGGGACTATAAGCCTGTAGTAACTGATGTGAATATCTTGGAAGAAGGGCTTCAGAGTAGAACTTCCCTAAATTATATGAAAACAACGAAGTAGTAGTACATAAATCCTAGGATTTAGGATTTAGGATTTAGGATCCTAGGATGACAGATTTACATACATATTTAGGTTAAAATATAGCAGCAAATGCTGATGTGGACCTGCTATAATATCACGAGGATTTTTCTCTTACAATGTATGTGATCCCTCCCCACACCCAAAGCACTATGGGGCTTTAGTGATCCACCTTATTATCTATTGAATTTACTCACATCCTACTTCACTGTTGTTGTGCTTTGAATGACCCCCCAGTGCTCTTTGCAAGACCTTGTGATCCCACTTAAATCCTGTGATGTCCCATGTGATAAATGATGACTAGTCCCTTAAAAAAAGCTAGCTTGCATAATTGAGATAACTGATTTGTATGCCCACTTTTAACATATAAGATCAGTTCTTTTAAAATCAGCTGACAAAAATGACAGTAAACGCAATATGGATTGTAGTTCTAAAGAAAAGATAAAGGGATGCCTGGTATGCAACCACAGTCTTGTTAAAGTTTCAAGATGTGTCTGTTCACAAACCCTTGTTTGTTACATTTTAGCTAGCCGTCCCTACTTCAGTAAAAACTATTTGCACATCCCAAATATCTCTAGGCTATGCCAGTTTGTTGATGTGAGAAATATATTGTCTGTAAATACTACTTAAACTATATAATTGATAGTAAAAATACCTAGCTAATAAATACCACAGCTAATAAATCTGCTAAGATAAAACAATTATAAATTTTATTGTTTACTGATAGCAAGAATAAAATTTACGTCCTTTAAAATGGAAAAGAAGTTATGGACCTTACACTTTTCATTAAAAATGAAGATTATTTTATTTTAACTTACTGAAACAAAATGTACATTCTGATTAAATCAAATCACCTAAATACTAAAGCCTCTTTGATGCTAATTCTATGGATTTAAATGCCAAGAAAATAAGTAAGCCAAGAGCAAATTTGCTAGACAGCATTCCTTTTTTTTTTTTTTTTATTGTTTGTTGATTGATTACACACGCGTGACCGTCGTCTCGTCTTACAAGTTTCCAAACAAAAATAACAAAATCGCCATTGTTTATAAACAATACCGATATTACTAGATCCAAAGGAGACTGACTTGACCATATTCAGCTTTCTCTCGGGAGTAGGGGATAAAACGTTATAATCAGCCGAACCAAACGCCCAAAAAGAGTCGGAAACGACTTTAGCACACGAAAAAAAATTTTTTTTTGAACGGGCATCCTGTACTCACGTGCACGAGCTATGGAAAGTTATCGATTACAGAAGCTCAGAAAAGCTTTTATTTTATCTTTTTTAGCTTGGAAATTTTTGTAAATTTGTCGTTAGAGTTCGGAGTCAAACATACCATTACAAATGACCCTAGAAATGTAAAACTCGATAAAGCATTCAAGCGACATCTTGGTTCGAAATGGCGAGTGAACAATGCGTGACCCTTGCAACAGGGTCGAACCGTCTCGCTCCGTTTGTCCAGAAAAATGCGCGCATGCATGAATAGTTTTTATGCATTCTTGAAGGGAGACACGCTAATTTCCTACCGTGAAACTAATAAATCTTCATGAACAAAATCCCGACCAACATTTTGATAGTCAAAAAGTTTGAAAACGCGGTAAAAGTTTATATTCATTCTCGATACCGAAGTAATCTATTTGTGCCTTCACTCGTACATAAACATGGCCCTATTGTTCGTAATGGATTTCAATATCTACTGGCTAAAACAATTTTGAAAGACTATTTATCTTCCTTGACACAAGAAAAAATACTTTGTAGTCGGAATCGAAGAGTATTGTTATCGAATCAAATGGTGAATTCTTTTATAGTTAAGGATTTCTAGAAATATACTTGGCCTTGAATGTGGGAACAATACTGGAAATATACCAAGCCGAATATTGACAAGTCTGTGGATGAAGTTACACGACAATTATATCTAACTATTCTTCAGTAACAGGTCGTGACAAATAATCCACGCTCGTTCCATTTATACACCTTGATTTGTAAAGAAATTATCTTATGACGCTTTAAAGAACAAAAGATACGACGCAAAGATTTCTGCCAAATAAATTAGAGTCCCAATTGATAACTCCTTGCGGGAAGGTCCTATTTTAGCAACGAACGGTAACCAAGACCCCATACACAATGTCTATTCGCTCACAGGAAGACAAACCACTGAGTTTTACCCTATGAGGAGTTCGCGCACTAAGATTCAGAAAATATGTTTTGACAAAAGAAATATAACGAACAAAAGGATTTATTTTCGCAACAAAGAAGGGAATTTCTACTAGAGTTAGTACACAAGCAAGCCTTCGTAAGAAACAGCTTTTCCTGAAGAGAACTAGTCCGATTATTTTGCGTTTGTGGGTATTATAATGTATAATCTAGAGTAACTCGTATCTATCTAATGAGAGGATTTGGAAGCAACGATTTGATTGAAGGGGAGTAAATACGCTAGAATGACTGCCGATTCGCGTTGTCAAATCACCTACACTAAATTTTGGATTAAATGACCCGCAAGATTTCGGTAACTCAACGAAGGGCATAGTACTTTCAAGGGCAAATGCATCAAATAGTACTTTGCACAGTGACCACAGCAAATGCAACGAGCACAAACCTTTCTTGGACTTTGCTCCTATTTTCAGCTTTGAAGGCCATGTAATTGTAGTCGATGTTTCGTCCATGATCTGTGATCGTAAAGCATACACAGATTGAAAGTTTATATACACAAAGCAGTACGATTCAATTATACAACAAAATGCGGGCTAATTTGACCGGTAGACTTACTTTTCGAAAGAATTCCTCTCCCGTTTCGCCCAATCCTTCTTCTGCAGCTAAAAGAATTACCAGAGTATTAGTCCCTGCATGTCTCTAAATGCACACAATATACCTCTCCGTCTACTTTAAATTTTATAAAATATATATTCGAGGCGAACTATACCCTGTAGCATTTGCTCCAATTTACGGCGATCCACGCGAAATCGCTCGTCAATGTAAGCTGGGTCTCTTTCATCAAATACATCATTTTCATTAACATCAGTTTCCTCGTCACAACTTTCTGGGTCTGTTGCCATTCTCATAATTTTCTGACAACCAAGACCGTGGCGAGCTACTCGAGTGTATAGCTCAGTCTACGGTCGTATCATGTCCAGTTTTGTGGTCAATTCTCTTAACCAATCACGTGTGAACAATGACGTAAACCACGCCCTGTTTAACGTGAAGTATCAATTAATTTGAACTCGCACTAAACCAATCACGAGAAAGCATTGCTGTGAAATTTGTTTCACTGGCGGACTATTAAACCTCATAATCAATAGTAATTAAAGTTTGGAAATAAACCGCAGTGTTTGTGACCACATTAGAAAACTCTTGGTATAAGCGGTGGTTTAGGTGGCTCAATGGATGGTCGACTGTAAGAGCCGTTTTATACGCTCGATGATTTTCGAACTATCAAAACTAAAATACGAATAAATACTTTCTGGTTCAATGACGAGCTAAGTTCCTTATTTTCAAAAATTGCAACTATTTTTACGCTCAGTTCAACTTTAATGATTTCGAATTTTTTTAATACCGTATGTCCGTGAAGAATATCCGGCCATACCGGGAGATATACGCGCACTGTTTGACAAAGTTCTTGAACAGATGTTTGTGTAAAGACAGAAAGAGTGAAACACACGAGTCATTGATACGTGAGGAGCACGTAAAAGCCATGTTAGCGAGAAATACTTTCCACCTCGCGCTGCTGGAAATCGCGCCCTCATATCCCCGATCAACGCACTGGAAATCCTCCGCAAAGTCGTCGAAAACTATACTTAAAATTATGGGGTTTTTAAAACTATTTTCTTGTCTTCTCTTGACTCATTGATTAGTTTGAGTTGCTTTTCAAATAGTTGAGGACTGACCAGGAAAACGTTTCGAGAGGGCGCGTACCTTAATCATCAGACATCATCTATATTAAACTGATTATCACTTAAAGAATAAGTAATCTGAAAGAATATCGTTAATATAAACCTTATAAGATAAAAAGGAAAACCTATGAAAGAGGAAAGATTCATTTGGTGTGACTGAAACATCATCCTTTCAATTTCCAGCATTAAAATGTATAGACATAGATTTCATAGCTAATTATCTCAAAACTATTAACCTAATCGAGTTATCGCTTAATCTACGCGCGATTTGACTGAAAAAATGACTATAAAAATGGGGCAAATTGATTTTAAAAAATTACGGTTCATACATTTAGGGAGCTTGAAATTTATGTAAATCAGAGAATTCAATGAAGGATTGTTTGGTTATCATAGAATAAACACAGGCAGTGTTCCTATGGAATAAATCTGTGCTAAATTAACAAAGCGTGTTTGTTCTCTACCTCCTTATTTTCTAATAAAATTAATTAATTGTCATAATATTGGCAAATGTTTTTCATTCCAAAGCTATGACTTCAAGAAAATGGAATCTATACGCTTGAGTTCGAAAGCGATTTTTCAGTCGCCGCACTCGAATACATCTTTCATGTGATCGTCGCTTCATTAGAGCAAAGAGCGGGTTCAAAACTATTAACCTCGGGCCTATAATTATATAACCATGATCTCGCAACAACCCTCTACAGGGTCCGGCCAAGCGAAAAACAAAATCCTTTACACTCAAATGGCTTTCGAGATTCACTGCCAACACTTCGAAATGGTGATAAAACCCAAAGCCTTTAGACTAAAGATACCTTTACCAAGCGTTACAGTTTCGTTGGTACGGGCAATAGTGGTGTTAACTGAATCGATTCAAACGTGAAGTGAAAATCGTATGGGATCAGTTTCTTAAAACATTTTGACCGATGACCTAGATCGGAAATAACGCTAACCAGGAACCTCATGCATTAGCTTGAGTAGAGAGAGAGAAAACTATCTAGGAGAAATATATAAACGGGAGAAATGTAAGAAAAAATATTTTTGCCATACAATACAATGATACCCGCCGCTATCTTGTACCAAAGACTAGTTATCTATAAAAACAAGCAATATTTATAAACACGATTTCACTGTTAAAGAGATATTTTTTCACCGAGTCCGTTGTCATAGTGACCGGATTAGAAAGCGTGCTGCAGACTAGTCTGAATCGATGGACACGCACTGTAGAGTGATATATCCTCCTTAAGCTAGAACCAAACTGTAGGTCATGACACTGGCCCCAAAAAGCTAGAAAAATATAAAATAAAATACTTAAGACATCAAATCATCAAAGTACTGAAGGCCTACTAGTGTTTTACTGGAATACCTTAACGTGTAATACTTGTTAATTGACTTTACACTGCCACTCCCTTGTCTAGAACGGAATGGAAAGACGGAACTATATCATGAGGAATATCGTGATACAGGGAGTGACTGTCAGTTGAGTCAGTGCTATCCAGCCAGCGGCTTAAGAAACATTCTAAAATTTTGTATCAGGAACTATTTTCAAGAAAAAGAAATACTTGATTCACCTTCTTACATGGCGGAGAGAACCAAGACTTAAACCTTAGGCACGTTGAAACATTGCTACACAATTAGCAGTCGTATAAAATCATATAGCCCAACCTAGATGAACGCTCTAGTCTAAACACGGCATGAGTCTACTCACATTCTATACGTCAACTCCGTGGTTCAAGCACGACTCCCTGCACTGACAACGATGAATTGCGACGCACTAACAGTGCACGCTACCCGACCATGCTTCCCGATTACAATAGAAGGGAGGAACGTGCGTATCATCACTTAGGACAGCAATTTGCCCGGGGACATAGGCTGGCTTATTTATATATATCATTACTTAGGTTAGTTTTGGAAAGACATGAAAGAAAAATAACCGGTCACTCATATCGAGTTCTTGTGGTTTTCAGTGGTAATTCGAAGAGTATTCCGTGTACTTGTCATTCATTCGTGAACCAGAAAACCACTAATCAGGATGTAAAGCAGGTAAAGCTCTAGCTCAGTCGATCCGTCAGTACCTTTGAGAAGGTAACGTGAGTATTGCCAGTCAAACCTCTGACTGGGGTCATAAGAGTTCAGAGATCTAATGTTATCCACACACGTAACTCTACGTCCTCTTTTTAAATGGAAGCCAAGCCCCGCCAGTTTTGTTGGAGTTCCCCTCGTCACTAAGCCTCTGATCGCGGAATTTGGACCAAGCTTCGAGGGCCAGGGGTATCACATGATGATGACACAATGCTTCAGTCCTCCCCCCCTCTGTAGTAAGATGTGCTGCAGAAGGAATGCTCCTTTACTACCGCGGCCGGTGTACGTGATGGGGTCGTTAAGACAAAAAGGAAATAGCATTAAATATAAGAATTTTAGGGCTATATGCTAGGAGAATTCCATCGCGTCCTGCTATAGCTGACTCGTAACAGAATATGATCAAGAATAGCACTTTCCACGGTTACTAAAAATAGATCTATCGCACAGCCTCATGGGGTTGAAATGCGGACAAATTTCGTAAACAGAAGCCTAGGATATGCGGAGAAGTAGATTTAATCTGATTTAGAGTACCTCTTTTATGAGGATATGGGGAAGTAACAAGCAAAGACTGCTGTTGGGAGAATGTATTTCAGATTCACAGTATTCAGAGAAAATGGCTGAAGGTACATTTATTCCCTGCCGAAGCCTGGGAAGATTCACGATTGCATGATTCTATGGAAGAGTGGACTGGCAAAGATTAGGACAAGAGAAATTCAAGCGTTGACATCATTTGAACTTCACGAATCTTTAAAATATCTGAAAAGACTAGATTGTTTGTCCGCATTTTAATCCCACAGTGCACAGCGAGTGAACATTCTGACGCCATCTATGGAAAGCGCTATTCTAAATGAATTTACTATTAAATCAAATTACCGTGCAAGCAGAGGTCAGGGGAGGGTTGCAGGGGGTGTGTACCCCCTGCAATGATTTACTTATCGTAAATTATGGGTTAAATAGTTTACTTTTGGTGCTCAATTCGCGATCATGAATGGCTTTGGAGAGATGGAAAGTGTTTTTCTCCCTTGATATGCATTCAAAACGGAGAAAAGACCTCTGCTAGCAGGGTAAATCGAACTATAATATTAAGGAAAGGTCATTGTTTATGACCTGGGAGAGGGGGGAGTCGGAGGAATTTAGGAGGTCTTCACAAGGTTTTGCAACGAGCGTAGGAATCAGCAAAAAAACGACGGGAAATAACGGGGGATCACACACATTTGTTTTTATTTGTGTTTATAAGTCCTTATGGATGTTAGTAATTCACACACTTTTGTCAGTAACTTTGTTCGAAAATGAGGGGTTCACTTAAATTCCATAGTGGCTCAGGGGGGAACAGATAGCTTTTATGAGAGGCAACATCTCCTGTCCCGACCTCGCACCACGCTCAAGGCGATACATAAATGACCGGTCCCTCTTTAAACCACCAAAATCCAGAAAAGAAGCCGTGAATGCTAGTAATTTCAAACGTTCAAATCTTTTTCAATGCCTGACCAGTAAAATATTTTTTTATTTCTCAGCCAGCCAATAGCGTAGCTTGTTTGTCAATGTATAAATCTAGTCGTCTTGGCAACACAAATGCTACAAACGATACCCGTGTTGACCACCCGTGGATGTGTAATTTATTTAGATTTGGAGCTACGAACCGTTATATATATATATGGGGAATTCCACCTGCAGTGTTAGAAGAATACACCCTGTCCACATTTATCTGTAACTCAGAGTTACATGTGATTCTAAATCTAAAAGTAAATTAAGCTTCACGTTTAGTAAGACTAAAAGAGCGATTTCAAGTTGTAATTGAACCGACAAAGCTGAGCTAATTAAGATAATGGGCGATTTTCTTTCCAGTGGGTGGTATCGGGACTTTTGTTCATCATTCTTCGTAGAGTTTCCTCTATTGCAGCATGTTTGAATCAGTCAGTAATTACCCGCTATCTCGACACTGATTGGCTAACAGCATACAACGTGTGTGAACTTGGCATGATAAATGTATTATCAATAGAAAAATGTGCGCAGATTTATCATGTTCTATAAATTGGAAGGAAATTTTCTATTTTGTTAGTATTAAGTGAACCATGGTTAAAAATTTGAGTTCATAAAAAAGGTATATTTGGGAGAAAAATCCATAATTTCCTATACTTCAACTTCATATATTTCACCAAATTATATGTGGCTGGCATGCCTGCAATTCCTCCTCAAGATTTTGTTCACTTGCGGTTTCGGTTTGTGGTTTCAGATGCAAGCTGGACGGCATACCAGATATCCTCATATAAGGATCAGACTGTGGGAACTATAATTTAACCCATTTGACTTTAGTAGAGGTACGCGGATCCTCACAAGCTTCTTTTCATGCTATTGCCAACACGTTTAATTAAGAATTTACAGGTTAAAGACAAAAAACGCAGACAAATCGATTCCCCCTCTATGGGCAACTCGCTTCTGTATCCTAATAAAAAGGTAGTACAGTCACTGCTGTGAAAAGAGGCCTCCATATTGAGAGGCCTACAAACTTGTGCAAACACATTTTTGAAGATCTATTATAATACTCATGAATAATTAATTAGCAAAGCACAATAGAAATCATTGACCATGAAGGAGGTTGTAATTCAGATACAAATTCATCTTCATTTGCATAAACTTTAACTTGGATTTTCTCAGCCAAACTTGATTTCAAAAAATCAGTAGAATATGAGGTCAATCGGGGAAAAATAAGAATTACATGTAATGTTTAAGACATTTTACTCCATATTTTACCAGCATATATTTCCCGGGGAGGGGCGGGGGGGGGGGTTTACTCCCATATATCTGCTATACGGGTATGTGCCGCTGGATAGGGAAATTGTCTTAGGATCTATAATTTTGACAAAAGGTTGTAAGTTTCATGTTTTTTGTGTGTCTTAGATATGGGGTACTTTTTTTTTTTTTTTTTTTTTTAATGTATTGCAGCAAAGCACCTCGCTATGCGGGATTACAACTAACTAGTTGACAAAGTTTACCGTTTATTAACAGTACATAACATTTCTCTTGAGTCTTAGATAGGGTCCATTTTTTCCCCGATAAATTTGTCTTGAATAGAGTATGGATTTTTCACTCTCGAGTGTCCAAACCCGGGTCGAGTACCCCCTTCCCCGATACACCTATTTCAAAAATCGTTGTCGCAGCTGATGAAGGCAACAGTCAACACTCCAAGACTGCAAAGGATTTCGGTAATTTTTTTCAAAATTAATTCATCTAGAGCATATTTTGGTTGCATGCGTTTGTGATATAGTATTTTTGGCAAGCTGCAGTGGTAGTTCAGGTGTTAAATCGAATATTTTGGAAAATACCAGTCCAGTACTGAAAACATGATTTATGAGAAAAATTACCGAAATTCCTTGCGGCCTTGGAGTGTTGACTTGCTTCGGCTGCGACAACGATTTTATAGGTGTATATTTCTTGCATGCACAGCAGGAACTAGTCAATTATGGTAAAAAGGCCAAACCCAGCCTCATGTTTTGGTATCGGAAACACAGTCTCTACAATCAACAACACTGATCTCTAAGGCAGTTCTTTCCGGATTACATGTTATCTACTGTAATGTTTATAAACTTTGTCGACTGAAGTCTAGACAATGCTATTGTTTCTACATGTTTTTATTAGTTTTGAACATCCGCGCTGCCGCACAGTGTGGCGGAATAAGATAACTGTATTAAAATTGCTGGGAAATCTATATATAGCGCCACGTTCGGGTTTCGTCGTTAGTAGATGCTATTAGGACCGCGAGCACGTGTGAGGGATTAAACACAGGTCTTACTCTAGAATGAACTCAGTGTTTTGTCTGGAATATATTGTATATTCGTGCTTTAATTCACAGGCCTTAAGATCCGACCCAAAACAGAAACTCTGGATAGTAAGGTCGTGCCCTACATGAGAATAGCCCGCATGTGTGGAGGGACAGAGGGGAGGCAAGTGGACAACTCCGTCCCCTGCGCTCTTGACGAAGTCTGAATATCCCCACGTAGCATTTAACAATTAGACTACTCGTTCTCGTTTTCTAAGAGTCAACAGATAGTCAACGAAGCGCGTAGTTGTTTTAGTAGAAACCCACTAGCATATTACCTTTGAATTCATACCACTATTAATTGATTTGATTTTAATGGTTTTTTAGCACAAATCGCCGGCTTTTTCGATACTCACTGTCCTTTACTCAATAGTTAGTACGTTAGCCAATCAGATTGCAGGATTCGTGATGGTATGCTAGTGGGTTTCTACTAATTTGAGCTGTTTTTATTTCTAGCTTGATGAAAATTTTGAACGTGAATTCTTAACTACGAAACAACAGAGCCGCCTTTAGTTTTATATAATCGTATCGTTATCCGTACCGAGAAACGGGAAACGGGAACTGACCGTAACGTGCTTAGTTATGGCTTATAAAATGCATTGATGACGGACTTTATATTACGTCTTTTACCTACCCGGCGATACCCACTGCAAACGGATCGACGACCAGATAACCAAATGACTGCAGTCACAAAGCAGGCACTCTTAGCTGATCTGTTTATATGATAGTATCATTACCGTTCTATAGACCCTGAATAATGGCCGCCGCTAATCTAAATGAATCCAATTAAAATATCTTCTCTTCACATGAAAGACCATCAGATTAGTAAATGTCCCAGTTTCGAAAAATAATAGATAAATCGTTGTAGAATTACTTAGCATTTAAATTGTGTTAAAAACATGAAAACGAGGCTCAATTTGCTAATTTTAGAGTGCTCTTTCGAATGCTGGCTGTTACGACTTTACCGGCTGGAGCGCAATGCAGTATTCCGTATTCATGGCTTTTTGCAGAGAGTCTATAACATTACTTTATATTTTACTTACGTGACCATATTGTACCTATTGCCCCATACATTACTGCACTATCTTTGCTGTTCCTGCTGTGTAAGTTTTGCTAGTGCAGGCTTCTTTACGAATCCATACTGTACGGAGAACGTGTCTATGCAGCTCAAGATTCGAGTCTGGAGCAAAAAATAGCAAAGCCCCGCGCTAAGTGACTCTATTTACATTTAAAACTGTAATGTCAACTAGCCATAGGTCACGTAATAACCGCCAGTGAAGACACTAGAATATTCAGAAGTTCGACTTACTTGTATTTCTACCAAATCTTTCCAGACTTGCAGAAACGTTATTTCAACTGCGAAAATAAGTTCTTTACTCTATGTTGCGAGGAGAAACATTGTTTTGTCCGACTGAAATAGAAAAATCAAATTTTTCAGGCAGGTTAACATAGGCCTTAATCGTATTGTAGTATCATGTTAAGTTTACAAAGTCGCGTTCGATTAGTCTTTGTATTCCTCAACGGTAAGCCCGTACTCGTGTGTTTCAATATGTATAAATACTGATTATGTAACCAAACGCACGTCCGCACTACGCTGGCCCTCCCGCTATCTCCGAAATTTGACGACTACCAAGAAACGTAGGGTATGGATATTTTTTCTGGCAAAAACAAAGCCATATCGCTTGCGGTTTTGACGTAGTGAGGTGACTATAGGGTGTCAAGTTTGTGCCTAGTTCGTTGAAATGGCCACCTTTTTTTTTTTTAACCACTTTATCAGTTCCTTTTGTGCAAACTGATCACCGCACAGTCATTTACTCAGTAATTTCTAAAACTTTTTCCGTGGTTGATATCAAGGCATCAATAAGAGGATAGGCAGTGTCCAGTTGTCGAAATATGTAAGTACCTTAACTACTACAGAGTTGTATGATCCCAGTCTTCAGTTGGATTAAAATGAATACATACTTAGACCACAAGAAAGACGATAGTGGTGGAGCAATTTTATCAAATTAAGACCTTGATTAAGTGAATAATAATCAACGGATCAAAACATGTTTGTGTACATACACTTGGTGATCATCACGTAGTTTGCACAGAGGTCGAGGGTTGACACCGATGTTTTGATGGATCACAGCACGTACGGGTCGTGCATGGCTCGCCTTGTGTAGTGTCCTAGATAATCTCAGCTAGAAACCTACTGAGAATTGTCTTTTTTTTTTTTTTTTTTTTTGCTTTCATAGAATATTTTTAGCTACCCGAACATTTAATACTGAACTCTAAGATCCCATTTACACGAGCGATTTTTTCTGCGATAAGCACTGCGACTTTCGCTGCGATGCAAAATCGCGCGTGTAAGCTACCGGCGATATAAGGCAATTTTCAAAATTCACATCGCCAATGAATCGCAGTGTAAACGGGCCTTAAAAGGGCAGAGAAAAGACTCTAGGCCCTTGCAGGCAATGCATCCTACATACATACAGTCTTGTCACTAACTGGCTCTGCGACTACGCGACTAGCCTGAACGGGATCATGGGTAAAAATAACTGAAGCAATAAATTG
>WUAP02008570.1:0-20077 GCA_015163945.2 Stichodactyla helianthus | reverse complement strand
TCTAGTCAAACCTGTTTAGAACAAAAGAAATGACGCACTTCCATAACAAACTCAAACTCCTCTATGTTTGCCAACTTTGTTGGCAATAATAATATTCTTTCTATTAATCCCTTTCCTTTTCTTTTCAGTGTGTTTCAATTTCTTTCAGTGTTACTGTCTCTGTTCCACTTTCATTTCTTTTAGTTTTCTTCATTTAACCAATAGTTTTTCATTGTTTACATTTTACATTCTCAGTTTTGTTAGTAAATTAGTATGACTAATGAAATTTTCTCGTGGCTATTTCCAAAAAAATAAATTTAAAAATACTAAAAAGTGAAATAGAAAATAAACCATGAGCAAATAGAGTGAAACATTAAAAATAAAAACAAAGCTATTCTGGAATAAATACTTTGATCTCTGTTATTTTAAAAAGTCAGAGGCGTCAGCATTTGTGATATTTAAAATGAAACCTGACTGAAATTTAAGGTGAAACCTGCAACTCTAATATTTTTAAAAATCATGTCTGAATCTTTTCTTAATGCATTTTAGAAAATGTTGAAAAAATGTTAGCATGTTAAATGTTAGTTAAAATGTTTGAGTGTCTGCACAGGAGAAAAGAGCAAAACTAGAATGCAAACTATGATATGATCTTGTAGTATCTCCTTGTGTGCCTTGTGGCACATGAGGCCATAATTACATAGAGATAACAAGGCTATGAATACCATAGAGAGTATGTACATGTCAAGCACAGGCATGTTTTCCATAGCATATACCACATGCACAGTATCTTTTAATCTCTTAAGTTATGTTACAACTTCCTGTTCCTGTTTTGTGCTCTTGTTATTCTGATTCAAAGCTAACAGCAGCAACACCATGTGAAATACTAGCTGATACAGCAAATAGTACAATAGTTTTGCATCATATCCATCAAAATATCAAATAACATGTGTAATGGAAACTTTACTGTCAGTTGAAAATAAATTCTTCAAACTATTTACAGGGGAGACTAAAAATTCTCAGTTCTGTGGTATATTAATGCATTGTAGTACAGTCATGCATAAATCATCTTGATAATAAAATATTCACCCACTATTAGTTATTTTTCTAGTGATTAGAATTTGGTTACCATTAAAGAAAACTTGATCTATAATTGCATGGGGCTCAAAATTTATTACACTTACTGGTCAAGCTGTTTGGTTCTTCAGTATGTTTTTATTTGAAATTTTGGAAATTAACATTCACAGATAATAAATTGGACAGCATTTGATTATAACCCCAGTTAGACAGTGATATTGATGGATTTTAAGTAAAAGATTATTGAGCATCATTAGTGTAAAAATTATAATTCTTTATTTGCATAACTAAAATCTATAAATGTTAAATGGGTAAGTGTATTCTATGACTATATTCCAACCATTCTGTAAATTTATCAAAATACATACTTTATTGTATTGTATTACTTTATTACAGTTCCAATAAAGATAGAATAAATATTTCTTACTTAAGTTTTTATTACAAATTACAAATGTACAACAGTCACAATGACAAATTTATGGACAAAACAATTTTGTTGCAACAATATTGAAATAGGATTAATTCTTTATGATTGGCTACAACTTGTATTTGATTGTTTCTCCTCATCCTACTTACCCCAAATCCCCTCCCACTGCTGGGGTCTCAGGTTCAATTCCTAGATCTGCTATCTCAAGTGATTAGAGTTTTTTATTGGTTCTCTCCTGTGCTTCAAGGGATTCTTCTCCGGGGTTCTCTGGTTTTCCCTCCCTTCACAAAAGTTAACTTCTATCTTTGGGCATTCACCCTTAGATTGGAGCCTAGTTCTATAGTGAATGACCCAAGTATGTTATTTGACAACAGTGATAATCCTTGTAACACTTCTTACAATTTTACCCAAAAGAACATTGGATGTCCTAATTTCTCAGTAGTTAAACTGACTTCTTGGGTACAAGAAAAAATAAATAAAATGCACTCAGCAAGTTGAAGTAAATTTATATGGATTGGTTTGATGTACTCTCCCATCATACTTTTAATTTTCCATTCAGAAAATCCATATTTGTAGTTTCTTGGGTCTTTCTGTGTGTACCGAAAACTATTGTTTCTTGGTTAGGGTTCTTTGTATTGCGGTTTACCTTCTGGTCCATTGTTTTAAGCTTTTGTTTCTATTGAATTATGCAATCTGTGCAGTGATACATGCAGAAGGAACCAGTTTCTTTAGAATCAGTAGGAAGTTTTATATCTTTCTAATAATAGTCGAATCAGTACAATAACTTCTCTCTTATAGCAACAATTTGTAAGAATTCAGCTGTGTATGTCATTCAATAATAATTTCATTAAATTCCAAAATTCATTTTCTTATAAAAGTTTAAAGAGAAGGCAGCATGATTATGTGATACAATTTCAGCTTTGAATTTCGAAATCATTGTTCTCAAAGCCTTTGTTATTGATTTGGCTTTACCATCTTGCAATAATAACCTTATCAGACAGGTAGAAGTTAGTAAGATTTATGTAGATCTTCTTAATTCTTCAATATTTTCCTTTTGGTATTCATTGCTAAACCAAAGTAAATATATTAACAATTTTAAATGTCACTCATGAAATACCTATTTTGTGATTGCTTTGCATTTTCGCTGGCTCTAGTCTAAGCTTTCACTTTTTAGCGTACAATTCCTTGATAATAAAACAGTCACAACAAGATTTCGACAGAGTCAAACAAGTCAACTTACAGTAACTTAGCGTTACATTTGAACTATAGCCTACAATGTTTATTCGAATTCCTCTAAAAGAATTTCAGTAAAAGAATCAAAATTATGCAGCAAAATTGCCTCAAGATATAACATTTCTTGAAGAAGAATTGAGAAATAAAAGTTGTCGTGACAAGGAAATTTGAAAGTAAATAATTCCGCCGTAATTTCATTTACTTCCGGGTGTAAAACTCATCAGCTAATTCGATAAATACTTTCGCAACCTGACCACGAATAGTCCCCCAAAAATACAAACCACAACAAAAAACTATAGGACAGACATTTGCATAGAAAGAATGGTTATTGTTTGGGACTATTTTCAAAAGTTTTTCGTTCGGATTGTCGATAAAATATATCTCATACATATTGTATATTTCAGACATGTCGGGACAGAGTCTTCGAGTTGAACCTTGCTATCCTGTAGGCACAGGATTTCGAATTATAGGAATATCTTCGTATTTCGAGTTATAGAAATAATGGATACATACTTAAAAATTTAAGAATCCAACATCAGAAAACGAATTTGAAGAAATCTGACAGATTTCTAAAGAGAGTACAAACAACTGTTGCGTCTAGTTGATTTATTTATGGAAGACGTTTTGAAACTTACCTTCACACTGTAAAGACGTGTAAACCAAGAGACCTCAGATCAAAGCGAAAAAATCGCTAGCTCCTTCAAAATGATTTGATTCGAAAATTTAAACTTAGGAAACCATGTCTTAGGAGTATCATGAGCGCTAATGACGGAGGAACGTTGGAACGGGCTGATTCTGTCCAACTTGACCATCTAATAATGACCGCTGAAGGTATTGTTTACAGACTACCATATTTGGAGCATGACAAAATTCCTAGGGATCTCCCCAGTTTTTTTGCTTTATAACTTTGTTTTAAAAATGGTTAATAGCGTAATACCTGACTGTCATATCCTGGTCATGGAAAAAATCATTTTGAAGAAAAATAAAATCATATAATGGATTTCTTGTGAACGATGTCACGCAACTCACATACATTAATGCGTTACTGATAAAATCATGGTTAATAAAATTAAATCAAATACGCTTCGTAGTCTTTGAATTCAGATTTCACAGATTTTCCCGTAGCTAGAAATACGCGTTGAATTCTAAATAAGCAAAAAACACCAGAACTGACGATGTAGTCACATTCCTTTGCGCGTTTTCAAGCATTTTAATTGGCTAAAAGCAGTTTTCACGTGCGTGTCCATAACAGCACTTCTACTCGATGTTTCCGTCAGGACAGCAGAGCGAGAACAAACAAACAAACAAACAAACAAACAAAAAACGAACACATCAACAAACAAAACAAACAGCAAACAAAAACAAAGCTATAAGTTTTCGCAGCAAAACAAAATGCGTACACTTATCAGTGCTTAAAATATGGATTAGTGCGATATTTCATGCGCTTTTTTGTGAGCACTTGAAATTAAAAAAAAAATACCACGGGAAAATTTTTTTTTCACTGTTTTTCTCGTAAATATCCCTCAAAAATTAGTTACCGGGGGTTGGGGTGGGATCGGAGGGTAACAACGCCGGCCACTGTCGGGGTCATTTCTAACTTTAACCTAGGGAGTGCGGCGCTAGCCTACGAGGTGATCTGGTGCCTGTGTACGACACTACCGTAAGTTACGTTCATGATTACTTGCCTTGCAATATATGCTCATGCAGACGTTTCAAGGCAGGATTCAGAATGATTAACTCTTATTTTTATTTGCTTTCTTTCAAAACGCATGGCTTAGTGGTGTCACGTTCAGTGCCATGGATAAAGTCGGTGACGGCAATCGTCCAAGTCACATGGTTAGTTTTTAAACGTCCCGGAACCGCAAGATGAAACGTAGAAACGTGTCATTTTATACGCTTCCTCCAAAGGACCTATGAAGTCAGTAAATTACCGTAAGAGAATGAGAAATGTTCATTGTTAGTCTTAATTGCAGCTCATTACTGGCCACCCAAGTAGACTTGTTCTTCTAGTATATCATGACACGTAGTACCTATTTAAATCTTTTACTGGGATGATGTAATTTGCTATTGCTGAATATTGTGATTAAGTTTCAACAATACACATAACATTTCACATTAGAGATGGGTCATTTGAGGAAATCGATTCAGCTATATAGTTTCCCGAATTCGCTCGGATCACGAAACTATGGCTCCAAGTCGAGACTGAACTTGATTCTTTTGTATATCAAGGCTAACCTCGACTAGAAACCATTCATTCGTAATCATCCAAGCAAATTTAGGAAAGGTCTAAAACCCATAATGGTCTCAAATCTGCCCAGCAAGCACAAGTAGACCGTTTTTAACGATTTGGTAAGAAAATCAAACTAGTTCAGTGGATCCGATAATAAAGGAAGTGTTTCAAAACGTTTTTATTGATAGGTTGTCTAAATCTAATTCGAACTTGAAAATAGCGTCTTGGCTTAGATATACTGTAAGCTGATACAGGTCTTGATCATCGCTATAACGCTGTAACATCCTTTATAATGAGGGAGGGGCTAGAGGGTCCTGAAGGGGTAAAATGGGAGCTGGGATTGGCCTCTTTTGGGCTGGGAAAATGGAATTGGATGCACTGGGACTGCGGGATTTAGCCATTACTGGGATTGGGATTTTTCTAACTCTCTAACTCTAACTCTATAACTTGGACTGATATTTCGCATAAATAGGACTGGGATTTTGCAAAATTTTGGGCTGGGAAATGTGATTAGGCCTCCCCTTTCAGGACCCTCAGGCTAGCATGGAAAGTGTCGGTCCAATATTGGTACGCTGTTTCAATGCAGACCTCACAGGTAGCCTAAGCTTGGGTTTTGTGAATGTTATGAAAATAGATCATTTTCAAGTTTTTGAAGAGTGCACGAAGGAGAGGCTTATGCAAAATCATGCTTGATGGTGTGAAATGACCGACTTGTTCTGTTGTCACTCTTTTCTCTTTCAAAATACTTTTAATTTTCATATAGTGTTTTCATGTCACATCATCGCAGTCATGTTGGTTTCCAACAAAATATTTTGCATTAGGTGAGGGTCCTGGAGGGGGAGGCCTAATCACATTTCCCAGCCCAAAATTTTGCAAAATCCCAGTCCTATTTATGCGAAATCTCAGTCCAAGTTAAAGAGTTAGAGTTAGAAAAATCCCAATCCCAGTCCCAGTCAAATCTCATTTTCCCAGCCCAAAAAAGGCCAATCCCAGCTCCCATTTTACCCCTTCAGGACCCTCTTAGGTCCTTTTGTCTGTGGTGCCAACATGGCCACCATGCATTTGTCTTTTTATCCCTTAGGGAATGGCCAAAAACACACTATAGCATTTACATACCCTCCACAGTGGTCCCAATCAGTTTTTGAAAAACTTCTCCCTCCTTATATACTACATTGACTTGCCAATACTCTTGTTAAATAAAAAGACCTATATCCAAATACGGAGAACTAAGGGACCGGTCATTATTAGGAGGTGGGCGGTGCAAATGCAGAGGGGTCATCAATTTTTATGCAAGGAAAAAGTGGGGCTATAGAAACTTATGCAAATATATTGTCATCAGACATTTGTGATGTAGGAAGGAAGGGGGAAGGGTCAGAACAAATTGTGCATCACAAAAAGGGGGGTCAGGAAAAACCAAACATGGCATATCCACTTTTGCACCAGCCCCCCCCCCCCTCCAATAAATAATGACTGATCCCCAACCTAACAACAGTGGTATAACTAGTCATACTTATCAGTAATGGAATTGAGACCTAGCTTTTGTTCTTAAAAAGGAATCTGAATGTGCCAACAAAGTGATGAGATTTAAAAGGAAGTATTTTAGCAAGAGTTTGATTTTAGGCAATTGAATTTGAATGAGAAATATGCTTCGTGGATTGAATTTGATTCACCACTGAATTGTTTTCTGTAAAATTGTGTGCAGCAGCCAATTTGTCGTGCCACATAATTAGAAGAAACTCACGACAAGACAGTTCCCATGGCTAAAAATAGCGATTCCCATGCCTAACGATTTTATGGTGTAAATTTGTCTTGCACAATTTTAAGAGTAGAACTAGCCTTTACACAAAAACTGGTTTAACAAGGTTTTTCAAAACCACCAAGCAAAACTTGCACACTTCCTTATATGGAGTGTAATCTAGTCAAACCTGTTTAGAACAAAATAAATGACGCACTTCCGTAACAAACTCAAACTCCTCTATGTTTGCCAACTTCGTTGGCAATAACCAATGAAAAGGAATTTGTAACACCATAGAGAAAAAAAAAAAACTTATCTTTACTGATGTTTCAAGCTTTTGCCCTTCATTGAGTAAAATGGTGAAAGCTCGAAACATCAGTAAAAATATCTTTTTTCTACATTGTAACAGATTTCCTTTTATTTGGTTATTGTATTTGTTATACACAAACAGCCTATACTAGTTTATTCACTGGTTTCCAGTTTTAGTCTAAAATGGTTCTAATAAACAATTAGACCAGAAGCCTGAATAGGCTATGAATCAATAGCCTACGAGGCACAGCCTACTTTCCCCTGCATTTTTTTTGGTGTGACGACACTAAAATTGGCCATGGCAGAAACTAGGTGCTGCCAAGTGAGCTATGTGACTCATTGCAGATGAGGGCAAGAGGTTTAATTGTTTTGGTATAAACAAACTAGTTATTGGATGGTGATAGAAGATAATGAAGACATTGATAATTTCACCAAACTTGTGGCAAAACAGGCAAACGCCATCATACACTGAATGCCAATATGGCATCCAATTAGAATTGCTATTGTTCTGGACTCACTAGACTCATGTTCAAATGGAAACTCAAAAGCATTTTCACATGTATGAGAGGCTATTTGTAGTTCACTACTAGGGGGTGATTGCTAATAGACCTGTAGTAGCATGGCAATCAGAATGCTGGATTTGAGATAGTATACTAGTTTGTTTATATTAATTTCCCTTAGGAGCAATACAGCATCCTGGAGTTACTCATAATTCTTCTTGATTTAGTGCATGGCATGCAAGCAAGGTCAGGGTCTTGTCAGTCAGAAATTGACAGCATTTTGCCAAATTTCGATTAAATTGTGTAAGGATTCAAATGGTAGACATTAGTATTTTGCCATACTGGTAACTAAGATCAGTTTTCAATGTCCCCTGACCTCACCTGCACATGGGAATCAAAGAATTGTGGAAAACTCCAGAGGTGTATTGAAAAAAAGAATAATTAATCTATATTTTTCATCCATCCAAATGGTGAAAAAGGATTTTTTTCATATTTTTTCATGTACACTAAAGGTGCTGTTACACTAGGCAATTTTCTCAGCAACTTGCAACGATTTTTTGCCGAGGTAGGCTGGGGAGAGGTCATAATAGCGCCATATTAGATGATTACTAAAATGTGCGCATGCGTTCTTGAAAAATAAGGCGCGAAAATTGCGAGAAAAGTTGCTGGAAGGGTGATACACTGTGCAACGGTGTTGCAAGTTGCTGCAATCCGTTGCGAAAAGTAGAACTGAGTTCTACTTCGTGCAACAAAAATCATTGCGAGACAACCCGTTACACTGTGCAATTCTCCAGCAACTTGTCTCGCAACACCGTTGCAAGACAAGTTACTGAGAAAATTGCACAATGTAACAGGGCCTTAACTCAGATTGCCAAAACTTTGATCAAATTATACAAACCACCACATTGTCCAAATTGTGTAATTATCACAGGAAAAAATAATAAACATACATGAATTAAAAAAAAAACATAAATGGATTTTACATTTTCCCCATTCTTATTTGTTTTTCCTACCAGTGCATTTCTTACAAAAACCACAGTTGGTATTAGTTCTGATTTTATGTGAATGGCTTTTAAATGGAAAACATAGTTTTGCCACTCTTTTTCCCCCATTAATGTTTTTTAATATTTTTTCCTGTGATTATGAACAAAGTTGCTTCCCAGGGGCTGATCCAGGAATTGAAGGGGGGCCTGACCAGGGAGGGGGGGGGGGGACGGGACAGAAAGCTGAGTGCCAAGTTTGTAGGTATGAAAATATAATAAAAGGGGCTGTAGTGCTAAATCCATCAATTATTCCACTATATTCCAAGTCTGAGTTACTGCTCATGCAAACTAACTACATAAATAATTAACATAAACAAAAATTCAAATGTGCTTATTTAATGCTCAACAGATTAAAAAGATGATGACTGATGAATAAAATCTCTCAAACAAATCCCTGTAAACAGCTTTTTAAATGTAAAGGGATGATGTTAATACTGACATACTCTAAAAACTGCTGTCCTCTACTGTAGAGCAGATATTTGTACAAGTATTTCAGACTGCAAGGTAAATCATACTTTGATCTAGATCTCCTTGCTTTTGCCATATCCAGACAGAGAAATCAATACTATATTTCAATATTATGTCAATGTTTGAAGTCTATGGAATAACTCCTAACTTCCAAGCCCTACTTGACAATGTTATTATTACTGCAATTTTCAAAATCATGCAAACTCTGACCTTCAAACAGTCTGTTGGAATTGGTTATTCGCTTCCACCCACTTCAAACAAAACACCAGAAAACTACTTATAAATATCCCTAAAAACCTACCAAATGACTGAAAACGATTTTTAGACAATTTATAACAGCTAAATATGATTTTGATATTCGGTTAGCTTTCGTATTTTTGATTTTTAATTTTGATTGACGGAAGCTAAATTGGCAAAAACCAGTTGAGTGTTTGGATGTCTGAGTTCAAATGATTTTGAAAATTGCAGTAAAGCTAGATAGAATAAACGAGGTTCAAATGTGACAAGATTGATATGAAATCTTTTGGGAATAAAGTAAGCAAACAAATATTTACAATCAAATAATTAACAAGGAACAAAAACAATATACTTGATATTGGTTTCTATTTCTGAAAAAAAAAAACTTTTAACTAATTATTGCTCATCTTATAGTCAACTAATGATGTTATAAATGGTCAAAACATATCCTAGGGCACATGCAGCTAACATATCATTATCTAAACCTACAGTCATGTGTGAACAGTAAAATACCTAACATCTCAAGCAGCTTTTAAAGTAATAACAAACAAGCTTTTTTTGATAAAAAGGGAAATAAGTTGACAGGTAATTTGTCAAATTTGAACTGATTGGAGTTATTCAAACTTTATATAGCCAGTTCCAGAAGGATAGCTAGAGCTATAGGTAGTGCTATCACTGCTTGTTACTCCATAGTTAGCTGTGGATGTGTATGAAGGATTGTCGGTAGTGTAGGTGGAAACAGTAGTATATGTAGCAGTACTGCTGCCATTGTATGCTGTTAGGTAGTTGGATGCATAATTAGTTGGGGCTGCAACAGCAGTGGGTGGTTTAGCAGCATAGCTTGTGGTGCTATAGGCTTGTGTAGAAGGGTAAGCAGTACTGCTGGCAGCCTGGTTACGATACCTTGCATTTTGCTCTAAAAGCACTTCATTAGTAGCTTTAAGGTCGGACACTTGTTTTTGAAGCTCGTTGACCTGACGTCTTAATGACTCATTCTCTTCCTTTAAATGACCAAAATCAGCATCTCCATATGAATCTCTACGGCGTTTTCTAGGATAATCATCGTAGCCATAACCTGGTGGTCCATATCCTTTGTCATCATCAAATGAATGCCGGAATTTACAAGAGGAACCTCTTGTACACTTATTATTGAGAAAATCTTTGCAAATAGGATCTCCTCTATTTGCCCGAGTTGGATAGCCATATCCTGGCCCTCTCATTGGTCCTCCATGCATTGGAGGTCGTCTCATTGGAAGCTGACCTGTACGGAGGTACACTTTCTCCTCTGCATTTGAAATGTGGAGGTACTTGCAAGTGGAGCGATTGCATTTTCCATTCTGAAAGTCACGGCAAATCATAGGCCCACTCTCAATCTCTTTACCCAAACCATCTGGGTGACTAAATTTGCACTTTCCTCCTC
The DNA here is from genome assembly GCA_015163945.2 of Stichodactyla helianthus. Taxonomy (NCBI): domain Eukaryota; kingdom Metazoa; phylum Cnidaria; class Anthozoa; order Actiniaria; family Stichodactylidae; genus Stichodactyla; species Stichodactyla helianthus. The sequence continues at coordinate 9,422 of WUAP02008570.1, read as the reverse complement.
TGTTACACACACCCCTCTGATAATCCCGGCAGATCTGACCATCTAGTGGAGTCCCAACTCCAGCGTTTGCTTCGTTGTCATTGTTGTTTGTGTCACTGGACTGTTTCTCTTCCTGCATTCCTCCTGGTACTTCAGACATGATTTTCTATAATCAACTTCTATCTCTGATAAATAAATGCGCTTCTTGGACTTCTTGAAGGGCTGCTGCTGCTGCGCTTCTTGCCGCAAAGATGTCTGCTGCTATCCTGATCTTAGCACGAGCTGCTGTTTGCCGCTTTGACGCACGCCGCAATGGAAGCTGCACAGTATAAAGGCGCAAAATGAGTGTTAGCTTTGTCACAAAATAACATAAAATTTCTAAAATATCATTATAAAATAAATTCGAAATTTGAAATTTCGCATTCAGATATCCGCCATTCCTAACGCCTTCAGTCACAAATTATAAAACATGACATATGGTCTCATAAGCATATAAGGGAGTATATAAAAGATAGTGAAATATTAATGAGTGATATAAGCTTAATACGACGTCAACGGCACTCCCTGAATAAAAAAAAACCTTATCGAGTCATTATCGTTACGTAGACAAATAATACTCCAAAAAACTTTTAAGATATTGATTTATAATATAAACATTTTAAAACATTCTCAAATTTAGTGGTTTCAAAGAAATTATTCAGTTAATTTTCATCGACCACAAAGACATGGCAAACAATCGTCATATTCTCTTAAGCGTTATTTTTTCACTAAAGTAAGGTTTTTAAGCGATAAAATCGCGCATACTTTGCCTGTTTCCTTTGCTAACTGTTTTTGTAACTTCTCTTTTTGTTTTTGTCAGGGTTTTGACAACAAAAAGATGTAAAATTGGAGGGATTTTCACGAGACTTCCTTCTCAACTCCCAATGAGGATGACAAGATGGCCGCTTCAAACACGCGGTTCGTGCGCATTCATTAACCAAATATGGTCTTCACATCCTAATTAGGATAAGGAGGCTAATAGCCATCGCAGTGTTACTATGGCAACATTTTTATTTTATTCTAAGCCTTATCATAACGTTAACATTAATATTGCTTTTGACATTAATTCACGGCTTATAAATTGATTTTTGGAATGAGGCCGTATAATAATAAAAGAAACTAGACATGATAGAATAACTGATTCCAAACCCTTAGTAACAAGAATTCGAAATGAGTCGTAAGGGGACAGTTATCAGTTTAAAAAGATTTTAAAAATTCCGATAATAGTCCTTAAAAAAAGGCAAATTTTACTTGTAAAAAGGTTAAAGTGCTTGGGGTTGGTAGCTAGAGTATAAATTTTTTCCCACCTCGTCGCTGTCATTGGACAAAAACTATATCACGTGACACAACAGCATGTGGAACAAGACAGACAAGATGGCGGACGAAAGTTTGGAAAAGTCAGCCGAAATAATAAATGAAAAGGAAGAGAAAACGGACAATTTTGTGGAGGAAAATGATGAATCTCAAAAAGAGACAAATGAAAGCGTATCACAGCCAAGCAATGACTCAAATAATCAAGATTTTGATACCGAAAATTCTGTTAAAAACAAAGACATTTCCGAAGAAAGTCCAAGTAATTCTTCTCTAGAAAATGTTCCGAAAAAGACCGGCTTTTTAAGATCTTTTCTGAAAAAGAAAAAGGTGATCCAGAGTACAGATGCCTTGGACGTATCTGAAGATAACATTGGGTGAGTAGAATTCAAGAAATTTAGGATTTCTTAACCCTTGAGATTTTAATTTTTTGCTTTTGTGGAAGCCATAGGCTTTAAACCACTCTAATGAGATTAAAATATACAGACACGCGATCATTTACTTTAATGTTTAGTTTCCTTCGACTAAAGTCTGTTTATCACGGAGTAATGATAGAGATATGAACCTGTTGGTTTGGATGTGTAAGTTATCAGACACATACATTGTGCTGCATAAGAAGTGACAGCTATTATTAGAGAGCTTCAATATATTAGTACAGGGGGGAATCATAGTTATTAAACTATGAGGGAATTAATTGATAAAATAATGTAAAAGATAAACACAGAATTTTCCTCAAATTCTAAACATGTCAGCAACCCCATCAAAGTATTACTACAGCACTTATTAAAATGGAAGGCTTTGTATCATAGCATATTGTTGCAGTGCTATAACATGCGAATGGCTAGCAGGTTGGTCCAAACAAAACAAGGCGTCCCATGATTTGAGTCATCGGTTATCATTATTTAGTATAATATTATCATTACTTTTAGTTTTCTCTTTCATTTTTTGAGATTATTAAGTGTTTTAAATAATATCCCTCGTCTAAAGATATCTAACAAAGTCAAAATGACACGTTGTTGTTGTTTTATATTTTGAAGTCCATGTGAGCATCAGTTACAATTGGATTGCCAGACAAAGTCTAAAAATTCTTTATAGATTTACCTGAATGTCTCAGACACCCAGGACAAAAAAAAGTCCAAATCTTTTTTTTCAGAATGTAATAATGCATTTCTGTCTAGGAAATGCACTATTCAGCATGAAGTTTTCAATATTCAACATTTTTTGATATAGCTATATAATATAATGGCTCTTACTCACTTCCTTTGCTTGGATTTGTACAGATCAAAAACAGATGAAATCTCAAGTAATCAAGAAGCAAAAAATAAAGAAATTAGTCTTTGCAAATGGCAGGACTGTAATATCACTGTAAGCTCACAATCTGAACTTTCACATCATGTCCATCATAATCATGTAGAACCAATGGTGGTACAAGATGTCTTCGTCTGTTTATGGCAAGGATGTAAAGTGTTCAATAAACCAAGTTGTTCTCATTCATGGCTTTCAAAACACATGAACAGTCATACAGGAGATAAACCATTTAAGTGTATGATTGATGGCTGCAGTATGTCATTTTCATCTTGCGAGGGACTTTCTAGACATGTTGCAGGACATTTTAATGAACCGAAACCTCCAAAAAGACAAAGGGGAGAGCAAAAAGATTCTCCTAAAAAACCTTTGAAAAAGAGGAAAGTGAGAGTGATAAGGAAGAGGCTTCCACCAGCAGAAGGTTGGTTTATTTTCATTATTTTTCCCTAAATTTTCATTTCAATGTAGTTAACATCATTCTGATGAAGACTGTATCAGCTGCAGTCAAAATGTCATGTGCTAAACTTTCACGCATGAAAACTGTAAAGCTTTTTTCTATTTCAATAGTTAACACAGGCATTGCATTAAATATATTAATAATAAGCAAATTAAGAATTAAAGCAAATAAATGTACTATGTAGTGCAGTGGCTAGCCTGATTGCCCAGATTGTTTTAATATAGGAGGTTCTATTGTAGGAGGGCCGCATGTTCATCAGTTCTTTACTGTTATGTGATCACCCCAAATAAATAAAGTCAGTTATTACTGTTATTATCGTAACCCCAGTTGAATGAGGATACCATTAGGCTGCACACAGTCTTTGACTATGCATTCACTGGTTTCAATACAACACAAGCATGAGCACAAACTGAAGGATCAAAATGCTTGTTTTTTTCTACAGTATGCTTTGGGAAAACTAGGCTTATTTTTCATTTCAAACCAGTTGTTTTATTTGTTGAAGTGTTATTTTTTCCAGTGAAAGAGGACTTTGTGGACCCTCAGACTGTAGATAACATCAAGAGCAAGCTTCCCAATATGATGCCACTATCCTGCTATGAGATAGGGATTGATGGAACTAAGATTATCCTGCACAGTAAAGTGAGTATACTGTTATCATGTTGATTGTTTTCAAATCAACCACCCAACAATCTACTAATTGTATGAGAAACAGCCAAAAACAGCTGACAAATGGCCAATAAACATAAGTACTTACAGTATAACAACTAAGTCTTAAACAAGGCTCTTGGGTTATCAATTTAAAATTAACCAATCACATTTTACTATTCCCTCAGCTGAAATAGGACATTAGAGTCCTGCTTCATTTCAGAGCACGTCATTTGCAGAAAAAGAAAGGAACAAGATTCCAATTTTCTAAATTTGGCTAATTTTATAATGCCTTGTGATTGGCTAAAAAGTGCTAGCTGGCCCCAGTTGACATCATTGCACTGTAATATAGTTAAAAAAAACAGTTTGAATTGGCTATTTTCCATTGTGTGTTCTCTTAATTAGTGGCAGCGCTTAGACAAACAATTACTATTAGCATGGAATTTTTAGTTATAGTACTTTTCATAATTCTGCAACCCACCGACTCCAGACTTCTGGGCATTGTCAGGCATTTTGGCATCTATCAATCAAAGTTTCAACAGTCTGAGTTTAAGTAATTATTTTGATTGATGGAAGCTAAAAATGCCCGATGTTGGCCTGAAGTCAGGAGTTGGTAGGGGTAGGTTGCAGAAAAGCGCTGTAATTCAGATGAGATAGGATTATGTGACTGTGTACCTTCAATCTCTTCCTTTACAAGTGTCATGAATATAATGAATGTTTAAGCAAAAAAGATACCTAACTTTTACTGATATTTTGGACTTTTAAGTCCTTCATGTGAATAAAAGAGGAAAGACAAGGCTAAGCATTCAAAACATCAGTAAAGTCAATCATCTTTTTTTTGATATGTTGTCTGAAACATTCATTTACTATCTAGTTTATTTTATTTCTATACAGACACAATTATCTACACTAGTTTACTCACTAGTAATTTGTTCATAAAGCCAGTGATACGCACTGCAGTTTTTTCTTGCACTGGCTAGATTTTGTTGCAGAGAAAAATTGCCATCACTCTGCAACATTCATGCAACGTTCGAAATATTGCAGAGAAAAGTTCAAATTTTTGTTGTGAGACTCTGTTGCCAGTGTTGTTGCCAGACATGATGCACTCGGCAATTTAGCTCCCACAACCAAAATCTCTAATATTGCATTGCCAGCACAAGAAAAAAATTGCAGCGTGTATCGCTGGCTTAATATATAAATATGTTATTCCTTTTTCGTTAGATTTTTGGGAAAAGAATAAATGAAAAGAGTGGTGAAACAGATGTTTTGTTACACTGGTCGCCTGATGAACTGTAAGTAGAATATCTTTTCTCCCAGTCAAAGACCCTTCTTTGGGTGTCAAGGGTTTAATTTGAATAAGTGAGCACTAAGGATTAGCAGTGTAAGTATATTTCAGGACAGTTGAAGAAACAAGCACGAGCTTGGCTCATAGTTTGAATATTTGAAATGGATGGCAAGTGTTAGATGTTATTTAGATTTAGATTAGTGTTGAGCAAGTCTTGAGTGTAGCGAGAAAATAAAGTATAAAAAGTCTAACCCCAAAGTTTTTACAAATGGAATACGCCGTGAGGGGTCACAGGACTGTTAGCTTATAAAAGGTATTACTGTACGTTCTATCCTACTTCAGCACCAAGGGTTTTTCAATTTCTTCTTGATTCTTGTGCTCACGTGGGAAAACTTTGGTTAAACCTCTAGAAAAAAGGGCAAATGCTCAAAATGTCAGTAAAGTCAAGGGTCTTTTTCTATGGTGTTACAGATTTCTTTTATTAGTTATTAGGTTAAACCTCTGGTATTATTCATGTACTAAAAGATTTGAAAGCTAAAAATGCTCTGATTGTTCAAGAAATCTTTCAACATTGACATAAATTATTCCACCATAATACAATAAAATACTGAAATCCAGAAATTAATGTTGAAATCTTGGGTTGTCTTTTCCAAAATTAACTGTTGTCCAAGGAGTCAAGAGTCAAGTGAAACTCTTAGGATATAGCAAAAAAATTATTCATCTGGGGAGTATGAAAATGACTTAAAGGCAATAACCCATTCCACATATAGTTGTTAAAAGAATTTATCTATTTATTTGCAGATTACCAGATGAATGGATTCCTTTAGAAGAGTATGAGAACAATAAATCAAGAATAATTCATATATCTTCACTTCCAAATGATGTGATAGCTGATTTGGATCCTGCATTTTACAGAAGAATGTCTTACAGGAAACACCCAAGGAAATAGTAACCATTGATTCACCACACTGTTTATTGAAGATTTTACTTTGGCCATGATAATCTGGTCTTACTTACAACCTGTCAGCCTGAAGGCTAAAAAATCACATCTTAACTGAGCAGCACCTGTACATAGAAGATTGTACTCTGACCATGGTAATCTGGTCTTATGACCCATCATCCTATTAAGGCTGCACAATCACATCTTAAATGAGCTACACCTGTACATTGTACTTTGGCCATCATAATCTGGTCTTATGACCTGTCAGCCTGTTGAAGTTGCTAAATCACATGTTAATTGAGGTGCACCTGTACATAAATCAAGAGAATTTTTCCGAGTTTTTTCTGTGCAAACTCTTTCCCATATATCCTTTGTAATATATTATCAGATTTATTTATTCACCTAACCTAAAGAGATAATATGTTTTTATATACAGCTATTTCAAAAAGAGTTGCCAAAGCTAAAGGTAATAGTGGATTGTTAGGTGATAGGTCATTATAAGACATAAATGAATTAAAATGACTTTCCATCTAAGATCTTGGTTCACTGGAGCTGGCATCATTGACTAGTCATCCGTCTTCAAGGCACAGAAGAGATCCACAATCCATTCAATGGTATATATTGTAATGACCTATCACCTACAGCTTACTGTTGATTGCTTACTGCCTGTTGCCTATTGCCTTTAGTTCCCACAATTTTTTTTGAAATTTTATAGCAGTATAACTTGCTAACATGCTTTTGCTAGTGAGAGGGGGGTGTGGAAAAAAAGGGGGTATTTGATGTAATCTTTGTGATGTATTTATAAGTGAAAAAAGCACAAATAAATTACACAACATGAAAATGTTGGGAGTAGTAGGGGGGGAGTGAGTGGGCATGCGCTTTCTCAGAGTTACCCATAATTCTTTTGGATTTTGTTCATGCAAGCAAGGTCAGAGGACACAACTATTTGTGCAAAAGATTGTTTGTCAAAACCTCCAAACATCTCTCACTGTTTTCAAATTCAATTCTCACAGATATTTTCACATGGTTTTTAGACATCTTGCTCGTACGCACAAAATCCAAAATATATATGTGTAAGTTTGGAAAGGTACATTGTTCACTAAAATAACAATGTATTAGGATTTTTTTGGAAGTCAAATAACTCAGGTATATAGTTACATTCTTTGCATAATCTTATGGACCAATCAGGCTCTACTTGTAGCAAGTGCTAGCATGTATTATGTCACGCATTCAAGTCACACAGTGGTAGTCAATTAGTAGCAGTACTCATCAGTGGTGGGTGGTCATCTTCATCAACAAAGCACTGAATTTCTTCGTATATAATTTCGAATCATTGTACTTATTTAAAAATTATTAATAGCTTTAGTGGTCTCAGTGTTTAGTGGGTTTACAGTCGCAAAAATAAAATGGCTTCTACCTGTCTACCTTTTTGGGAAAAAATGGTCCAATTTCTTCAATGTAAATCTCAAGAATATAAATGTATGAATGCGTAATTGAAAATATTGTCTTTCAACCTTCAAAATATTTGAAGCTCTTTATTGTAACTAAAATTTATTACAAAAGAAAACTAATTAAAAAATAGGGTTTAGAAATGTCAATATTAGTAGTATTCACTGTGCACGGCCAAGTTCTAGCTACTTAATCCGCAAATTACTTCGGCAAATTCGATAGGGTTTGTAAATGAATCGTACTTGCGTGAACGTGAATAGTTCGTGTATTGAGCCTGGTTCTCACTAGCGACGCAAGCATAAGCGCAAGCAACATACGCAGACTCAGTAGGGCACTGCTCATTAGCGGCGCTTGTTTTTTCTCACACCTCGGTGATAAATGCAGTACTGAGTCTGCGTATGTTGCTTGCGCTTATGCTTGCGTCGCTAGTGAGAACCAGGCTTTAATCTCCGAAAAAGAAAATATAATCGGTTTAGATAAAAATCATATTTAATGTTTTCCCACCGATAATACTGAAGGTCTGTTTGATTCGACTAGAAGGAAATATCACAAAAACGAGCGATAAACTGATTTTCAATTTAAACTTAAGTTTTTATATAGTTATTTCAATTAACGTTTTCTTTGAAAAAGGCTAGCTAAAGCTTTGAGAGCCGAATCACCAAAAAACTTCGACAACATTACAACAAGAAACTCACTGTAAGCTTGTAAGATCTATAACTTGGACAAATTTGTCGTTAAATTAGTTCGCCTACAGCCAAGTTTGTCAGTAAGCAAAAGATGGTAGAAAAATACATCAACAGAAAAATTCAACAATATGGCTTGGCATAAAGGCATTTCGGACATTTGAGTCGTGAATTTTAAAACTGAATAGCTTTTCTTTTAAGTTTCCAGGAATTGTCGTATTGAACAAAGGAAAAAAAAAAGATAAGAATTTTGAAGCACAATTTGGCTGTGTTATTCAGTGATGTTTGACAAATGATTTGAGTTTTAAAACATCTGCACCTTGGAGAAGCGTTTAACGTGGCATGAAAGTTTTGGCCTAAATTAGTTTCATCCCTTGTCAAAATTATATTTGTAGTGCATTTCTATCATATTGTACAGCGGAATTCGTAAACAAATAGCGCGCGCAAAGTTTCGGGATTTATATTTTTAACGGGGGGAAAAAAAAAATCCGCTCGCATTACTGACTTTCCTCTGAGCCCTGTGTTTAGAACAAGTAGAAAACATTATCCAAGGGAAATCCACTGTTTTTAGGACAGAGCAAGAACTAATGAGCCACAAGCCACTCACTTCAAGAAATGATTGTAAGTTTGGCTTGGAATTTACAGCTTTTTCAACCAGTACACTGTTCAAGGGCCTTGCATTTTCGATTTAAAAATATCGAATTGTCTTTGAATACTTTTGGTAATAATTTCCGTCGAGGTAGAAATCCTTAAGCTAAACTAAAATATGAAAAGAATGCCCATTAAAACTTAGAGTATTCGCCATTGAGTTTCTTATCTGCTGTGGGTTGAAAAAAACGAGATTTTACTAAGCTCTGAAATACTGGTTTAGATCGGAGCGAGTATTAAGTTAAAAGAATTGTTAATGTAAAGAAAATTGCAAATGGCGATTCTGAAAATAAAACGCATTTTTTGACATCTTTCCAGCCTCTTGTGTTTATCTATCTAAAACTGTAAACTTGTTTTGAAAAGCTTTTAAACTAAAAACTAGGAAAGCGGAGGACTCTTTACTTATCACGTAGAAAGCGAGCGAACCTCTTCAAATCATGCACCGAGCAATATTTGTCGTTTGAAAACAAACTAAGTACTAAAGAGTTATATAACTTAAGCTTATATAGAGAACTTGTATAGAGACACTGCTAAAGGTTTTTAGACAAATAATTTTTGTTGTTGTTTTGTTTAATGTTTTTCTATGCGATGAAAAAACTAGCATAACGGAGAAATCTTGAGTTGTTTTGAAACGAGCGACTCTCACTTGAAATCATGGCTGAGAAACTGTCGTTTAGAAAA
>WUAP02008459.1:0-20085 GCA_015163945.2 Stichodactyla helianthus | reverse complement strand
CACTCTTTTCTCTATGACTTGTTCTGTTGTCACTCTTTTCTCTATGACTTGTTCTGTTGTCACTCTTTTCTCTATGATGTATTTGTGTTTAACTTGTAAAAAATAAACTTTTAAGCAACAGAAAAAGTCAAAGGAATTTCAGTCATTTCACAACACCAAGCATTTCACATGAAGCCTTGCCTTCATGCATCATTCTCAATAACTCCGAAGTGACCTATTATTGATATTGTGTGATACTAACAATAATCAACTCTGTCATAATCAAACACTGGCTTTCATTTACAGCACATACCTCTGGAGTGCAGTCTGACAAAGATGTCTTAACAAGGCAAGATAAAATGAATTTACATAATGTCATCCAGGATTCAACCTTGCCAAGGCTACTCCTGGGTGATTCATTTTCACCATCTGCAAATAAATATTTAATTGATCATGTTTATATGTACATCATGCATAAAATATATAACAAGAGTGAAGAAACTGTAAGATATTACAGCCCTTTGGGAGAGAAACAGAGACAAAAATTTGACCTATTGCAAGACAGTGGAAAATGGAACACCTTAAAATACCTATATGTAACCCTTCTGAGAATATTTTCATTATTGATTCCTGGTGTCAGTTGTTGAATGACCCCCAAAACTTATATAGTTTGAGTGTGGCTTATTGAAGTTATGAAAGTTTTTCCTTGCCATACAACCTACAGTTATTTATCATGTGGCCTTTTTTCTTCAATACCAACCTTCTTCATGATGGCTATCAAACTGTTGATTCTGGACTTCTGTTGTAATATGTAAAATTAAGCTTGAAATATGATCTTGAAGTGGTGAGTCCTCCACTGTATTGCATTCTTTGCAAAATTTTTTCAAGATATCAAGAAGATAATTCTAATGACATAAAAAATCATGGTATTCAAATTTGGAATACACAGGTGATATGTACATTAAGACATCACTGTCATCATCATCATCTACATCATATTCATTGTCATCACCATTATGATCATTGTCCTTATTAATTTTCATATTGATAATTAAAATCATTATTCCAATCATCACCACCATCACCATCATCATTATCATCAGACATCATTTATCACCATCACCATAATTGTTGATTGTTATGCTGTCATCATCATGATTCATCATCATCATCCTCACCCATTGTACTTGCCAGTATTGCTCGATGGCAAACATTCCCAAGAGGATCAAAAGACAAAAGGCATGGCAGCCATGTTGGTGGTATAGACAAAAGGACCTAATGAGAAATCTTTTGTTAAATACCACCAATATGGCCGCGGTGATGTAACATGCAATCCATCAATTGTTAATTTTGGGGTACATGTGATGTCATAGACCCTATGTTGGCTATCTTAAATCTTATATCTCTTATCTGGTATAAATACATCCTGTTATATCAAACAACACATGACAGCCATAACTTTGTCTTGTATCTCACGGGACAGCCAATGACACACCATCACACAAACTGAATTAAATTATAGATTTTATAATTTCTAAAAAAATAATTTTTTTATAACTAACCTTCTGGATGTTATGAGTCAGCTCTTCGCAAGCTGAGGGCGTAGAAATAAATTTAAGTTGTCTTAAAAATGATTCTCCTGCACCTTCGCTGCCGTCCTCCATTACACTCACGGGCTCACCCGCTGACTCGTATGATCGCTGGCTGTAATGATTAAAATTCTGACATTTCTGGCATTTCTATTGATATTTTGAAATTTTTATGAAAAATTTTCATATATTGTTGAAGCAAAATAACAAGAAATATCCCATACTTGTCTATTTGGCCGTAAAGCAGAGATTTTTTCTCCAACACGCTTTCATCACGTTCAACACGATAACGAACACGATAACGAAACGAAAACATACAAGGGTGAGGGAGACTGGTATTCGGAAAACTTTTAAAATGGCGGCCTTCATCAAGTTTCTTGCCAAGTGTGGAATTGCTGGAGGAATTGTCTACGGCGTTGCTTCTCAGGATATATTCAGCTCTCAGGACAGAGCTATTACGTCTTTTAATCAGCTCAAGAATAAAACACAATCAAATGTACCGATTGCAATCCCAGAGGTAGGATTATATTAGACTGATGGTTAACTATAGTCAAAAGAGTTCTCTTTAGGTTAAATAAAAATGTAATACCACACCTTCAAGTTGATGTTGGAGAATTTAAGCCCATTGTTACCCCCATGCAGTTAAAAAGCTACCCCCCCCCCCCCCCAATCTTTATGGAAAAAGCACTTAGAGATTTTATTTATACCTATTGCTGGTTTCTTGTGACATCATAGTAATCATGTTGGTGGAACTTTACAAAAGATTGTTAATGAATTCTCTTGTTATATCAACCAACATGGGTGAGCTGTATCAGTCATCCCTTCATGTAGGAAAACACGAGTTGCTATGAAAATAGAACGACAATACAACACAAAGGAATAGATAATGGAAAAATATGAATAACAATACACTGTTCCTACATGAAGGGATAACCGCTGTATCTCTTGTTATTTTGGCACCGTTATTTTATTCACTAGGGAATGATTGCAAACCACCTATATATATATATATACCTCTTATTATTGCCGAGGGTGAGGGCTGTACTGTAATTTATAGACAGAGTTTTTCACTGCCTTATGGCCCAAGCCTGATATACTCAGGCCATAAAAAAGTAAAAAAAAATTAAAAGATTCCATGACTTAACATGTGAACTGACCAAGCAAGGTTAATAAGATGTTTATTATGTGTGTGGTGAACACAAAAGTAAGGTAGGAGGTCTGTACTGTAAGTTATGGACCACATATAGGCCAATGAGAGTGTATGAAATTGCCTAATTATTTTCCATTGTTTATTTCTCAACAGTTGCCATCAAGTTTAGATGTAAGATACACATGGAATTCTGGTGTAAAGTACGTCTTTTCATCACTCGACAATGCACCAGAAAAAGTAATGGATCTTAGCAATAAAGGAATAGAAAAAGCAAAGGAATTTGTGAAAGAGCAAATGAAAGGAACTTCTCAAAGCTAAATAGATGATAAAATCAACTAGAAACATAAACTGCTATTGAAATATATAAGTGTTGACATCTATGAAGATTTTCAGCTCTAACTCAGCAGTAAACTTGAGTTGTAAATTGTGGCATTTAAATTGTAAAATATATCATTGTATCATGTTAATTTTTTGCCCAAATATGTTTGACTTTGAACAGTATTAGTGTACAATATATTTAATAAATATTGAAAAGAAAAACATTCTTGATTTTGTCATTTTGGAAAACTCTCTTTTCTACTACTAGCTTTTCAAATTCCTGAGTCAGACCCTCATCTGATGAAAAATAAATTGTAATCAATAATAAACCCATTCTATTGGTCTAAAGATGGATAAATCTACAATACTTGATACATTTTTCCAAAAATCAACATTTTATTTTGTTGGTCTTCGTAAACCTTTAAAAACTTTTATACAGATAAAAACATTTAAAACTCAGTTTTGAAAAGGAATTAATTACAATTCAATTTTGTATTTTTTATGGTACAATAAAAATTTGTCTGAATAAAATGTTCATTAAATTTGTAGCATTCTGTAATCATAATATTTAGAATTAAAATGCACACATTAAACAAAGCTATCAAATATGCTTTTAAGTATATCAAAGTTTTTCCTTATGACTGTTTTTCTAAAACTTTTATAAACCTTATAATTTGTTGATGAAATTGAAAATGGGATTTAACTTAATGAATATGCTTCATACATTAAGAGTTTTTTCCTTATAAAACAACTCTAATAACTGTCTGTACTATAACTTTTTTAACTTAAAACTATAGATTCATTAAAAATAGGATTCATTTTTAAATAAAAATATAATATTTCTGTGGGTTTTTTTGCTGACAACATTCAAAACATAAATTGAGTTCATCTCAGGATTTACTGACAAAAATTAATATATATTATGTTAAAAAGCTTTTGGTCAGTTGGATATTACATGTGATTATACTGAGAGTAAAAATTGGGTGTGGCTGGATAATAATATGGGCATGCTTGGTCATAGTTAGGCATTGCAGCTGGTAGATAAGGGGTGGTATTCCTCAGACTGAGTAGAAGCTGGACAACCATTTGCTCCTCCTGGAGTTTCTTTTGCATGTATTCTTGTACATCAGCAACATCCAAAGGCTCTTGTTTTGTTGGCTCGTAGACAGAATTCGAATCACTGAACGTTACTTCTTTTGTTGGTGTGGAGCGCTCACTTGAACTAGTGGAAAGTATTTCACTTTCACTGCCGTTGTCGCTAACATCGTCCTCGTCAGCACCAGAATACTCATCAGTGAAGTATTTCCCTCTTCTTCTCTTGGAGAATGTTCCAGCTTGGAAAGAACAGGTTCTTTTTGAGGTACGTTGTTTCGCAATAATGGCATTCTCAGACTTTTTCTTCTTCCTTGAGTTGCAATTGCGGTGCACAAGGTGCATTAATTCTGGATTTCCGCGTCTAAAATGCTGGTGCTCGAACTTCATATTCTTCGACGGGTCACCTTTTCCATTGACGGGAACTTTTCTGAACCCATAAAGGTTTAACTGCCTGACAAAGCTGGTGAAGTTTCTAGTCTTGAACATCTCTTCGCTGCCGTCGAGAACAAGCTTCTTGAAAGTTTCGCCATCAGAAATGACGATAGCAGAGCCGTTTTCCGACCACTTTATCGCACGGTGAAACCTCTCGTCGTTCAGAAGGGCTTTGAGAATTGAAATAAACGGTTTGAGAGGTTTTCCTTTAACAGGTTTACTGTGGCTGGAGCTTCTGTTCATAATTCTTCGGATAGACTTGCAAAACAAAGGTCCTTGATATGGCTTCTACGTTCAAGAACCAAGACTCTTCAAAACATTTTCTAGTAAACAAAAAAGAACAAAGTTAGTTCAGAAAAAGGTCATCAAGAACATTCCTAGTAGGGAAAGGATTTTTTCATGAGCTGAGTGTTAAAAAAATATGGAAAACGGTCTTTGCAGTTCAAAACGCTGGCTTTGTTTTGAACAAGTTTTCGTTCTAATGTTTTCACCAAAAACTTGGTTTACCGCCAAGGTCAAGTTTAAGAAATTAAGAAAAACTCCTTCGCAATGGTTAAAATATTCCAGAAAGGTAACTATTGCGAGGATAAAATGGTTTTTAGTTGAAAATTAGAGTTAAAAAGATTGAAAAAAAGATGCTTACCCCGACGAGCAGCATTCGAAAGAAAGTGACAAGAACAGAGAACATCTGCAGATAAAAACCAACAGTTGAATGGCTTCTCCAACTCTCTACCAATCAAATCCAAGAACAAAAATTGACGGCAGCTCTAATTGGTTGATGTTTGACAGCGCATGTTTCAAGTTGCTGTCGACATCTTCGCTCGCGTGTGCATTCTTACGACGCGGACTTTTTGAAGGAGGAAAGATTCGTTTGAATAAAAACTGGGCGAATACTCTGACTCTACAGAATTTAAACTAAAAATAATTTTTGCGCCTTAAAAACCGACGAAATCAACCGTATCCAACAAAATTAAACACTTAAAAAACCAACAGTAGGTCAGTTTCATTATTATAGAACGGCTACTGTAAAGTGGATGCTTTTAGCGTTCTAAAAGACTTTCATTAAAGATTTTAATATACCTCTTCTTTCCTTGTTGAAAAAGCGTTTTCAAAATTTTCTAGCCTCACAGTACAGAAATAAAGTTTTAACGTTTTTAGAAAAAACCCTTTTCGTGCGTGGTCGTATGTGACGGAACTGCTGAGTTTGCAGACCAAGCCGGCCTTCCAGGAAAGTTTGAACGAATTCGCGAATATTTCTTTTCGCATTCAGAATAACTTCGAGTTCTGGCAACCTAAAGGCGTGACTTAGCCGTTTCTTTAGCTTGCCATCTTCATGTTAAATACTTTCTAACGCGACTCTAACGCAGATATTTAAAAATACTCATCGGCAAAGTCCACAAACGCGAGAGCGTATCTTCTCCTAGGAACCATAACAACATACTTCGACTGGTCTTTTATTGTCTCCACCTACTTTTTATGCCTTGTTTACATGGTTTCCCATGTTTTTTGCTCTATCCGTTGGTACCGTACGTTAGTAAATCGACCACGGATTTTCTTTTTCCATTTTCATTTTTATTGTTTTAGCTCATTCTCAGTTTAGAATGCTTATAGTATTACACAGACTTAACTCTTTCCTTACACGAGTCACTGAATAAAATACTTTTAACTTTGTCAACTTACATTGATATTATACAAATAGCACTAATAAGTTTCCTTGCATCTTTTTACAATAAAATCCATTATATTAACACAATTCAAATTTTATATTAACACAATTCAAATCTATATCAATTTTATAGCCCCCAGCTTTATAACAAAAACAAACAAAACATTTCTATAATACATGTATATCGAATGCCTTTTATTGGCCACTATTCACTCCAAACCATGACCTTTCCACTGGAATTGCCTCCTGCGATCATATTGAGTGTAGGGTGAAATGCAATTCTGGAGGTGATTGTGGTAAAATTCTCGTGCCGCAGTTGAATTAAGGGAGCACCTTTCGTTTCAGTGGAGAAAATGTCAAGCTATGAAGAAGAAAAATTAAGGGGTCAGCTAGTATATATGAGGGGTCAGGGGGGGAATCACTCCCCAGTAATTTTTGTTTTGCAATTTCCCATTATTCTGTACCTGTCTTGGGTATTTCATGCTTCCGACTGCAAAACACGTCTCATTTTTTGGATCCCATTTTGCATGGAAAGTAGCTAACCAACGTCCAGTTTGATTGTCATGCCTATATAATCAAGAAACGTCAAAAAATGAGCCATGGTTTATCTTTGTTTTAAGACACAGAGACAAGGATTTTGGTTCAACATGTTTTTACCTGTAGGTGCTGCTGGGTGGTTGTGAGATGATACCAGCTTGGCTGACATCATTTACTCTGAAAGCCAAGAAAAGAAAGGATGTAACTACCTCAACAGATATGGACATTAATCCAAAACTTCTTTGTTGGTTGGAATGTCATGCTTATATAGCAGTTTCTTCAACCAGAACGTAGACTTTAATTACCATATATTATGGATATTACCATGTATATGTACTTAACCATGTCATCTGTGAAAACTGTATTGCACAACCTTGGAAAATCATGATGAACAAACTGTAGATCTGTACCTAATGATACCAGTGATTTCTCAACACAAATGAAAACTTTACTCACGTGATCAAGTTGTCCATGCCAGTAGCTAGTATCTGCTGACCAGTATGAGGAGAAAAGAATGCCGATGAAACACTACGGCTGCGTTCGATGATGCTGAGATAAGAGGATGGACCTTTGATATTCCTAATATCCCACACTGCAACTTGTCTAGAGGAACACAATATCACCATCATTTATTGCACCTTTTATCTTTAGACTTGGCAGGGAGGAGGGAAGAACCAGTAACAGAAATTTCAATGTGAATATATAAAATTTTTAGACCCAAATTTAAAAATAAAAAAAATAAAAAATAAACAAATATAAAAATTATTATTATAAATTCCTTTAGGTTAAAACTGGGTTTTCTTGACCCCCTTCTTTTGGTCAAGAATGATCCCTTCCCTTCCTGGGAGTAAAAAGTTTCAGTGATCCCCCCAACTGACCACTTGGCAGATTTCTGTGCCCCCTTCCTTCCCACCCCTTGACTAAAACATGAATAGAGCAGATTTTATATGACTGCAAAAGGCTCACAGCATGAATACAACCATGACAAGGTCAAGGCATGGCAAGGCATATCAAAACTCTAGAAGACAACATGGCCATGGCAAGGCAGGCTTATGGGACTGACCATGCCGTGAGCTTTTCACAGTCATATGAAATCTGCTCTACTTCTTAAAACAATTTACTGAATCTTGGATAAAGCACACATACCCTTTGTTTGTTGTTGTTACGAATATATCTGGTTTCTGAGGATTGACGCCCAAACATTTAATTGTTCTATCATGAAGCTGATAGTGAGGAAAGTCCCTGATAAATAACACATTAAGATAAGAGTATAAGCTTAAGCATCGTTGGAATTGTGGTTCCTAACAAGAGTATCATCACTATTTAGTCCTTCACCTGATTAGCTCAGTTGGAAGAGCATTGTTTTGTTGTGCAGAAAGTTTTGGTTCAAGCCCTGGCCAGACCATAGTAGGGTTTGTACTCTTTTCACATGACTTTTTCAATGACTTTTTGTCATTTTCCATGACCAAAATTAACTGATACCTTGTGAAAACTCTGTTTTACTTTGACAACATTTTATGATATTACAATCAAGTTGAAATAATGGCAGTCTGTCTGGATTTAATCTCTCATTTCTATTCACATAATAGAAGATATCTAACTATTTCACATCATGAAAACAATTTTTCATGACTTTCCAGGCCTGGAAAACTAAATTACAAAATTCCATGATTTTCCAGGTTTTCCATGACCCGTGCAAACCCTTAAATAACTGAGTTATAAGGTGCTGCCTTTGTAAAAATATCTGCCAAATGGTTAGACCTTTATGTGGCTGGGATGATCAAAATAATGGTGGTCCTGCACATCTGCTTTTATTCACAATTATAGAATTTGCATGTTATATATGTTAAACATTTTTTTAATTTCATTTTTTTTTGGTCACAAAGGCTTCAAAGGTTGCAATATCAATTAATTAACCACAATGGATATTTCACCTTTTCTTTCTGAAGTCCACAACTCTAACTTGTCCATCACCACTGGATGCAAGGACTGTATGAGAACTGGATGTGCCAAAGCCAAAATAGGTAAAATAGGAATCATCTTCATCAAGAGCTAACACCTTGAAATTAAAGATAGTTTTATAAGGTTGGTGCGTAATTATACCTTTGAATTAGCAGGAAATAAGAAAGCCATTTAGTTTTCTGGAAGACTCAGCTATTTTTGAGGGTAATGCAAAATCTGTCTCTCTAACATTTAAAGACCTGAATTTGGGGTTGACATAAGAATGTTCTGCCATCTTGCATCTCCAAAATCAGCCCAATAATCTTATGCCATAGGAGTTGGCCACAGTCGACGTCTTTCTTTTGATGGGGGTTTCTAGTTAAAATGGGGGTGACTTAAGTCACACCCTTTACCTCCCTTCGATTTACCCCTCCGCTTTTGAAAAATCAAATTGATCAAAACAATAGGGAACTTAGGAACAACAGTTTAGGGTTGGTGTTGGGGAATAGTGTGTACAATTTTAGGATTTATTAGAAAGATACAGCCATACCTCATCAAATACCGCTTCAGTAAAGTCTGCGCATCTTAGTGTTCCATCATAACTGGTTGTTACTAACTTGGTATGATCCATCGGATCAAAAGCCATATTTATTATGGGCTTTGTATGAGGCTCATACACAAATATATTATTTTCTTCTTTCGAATTCTTAAAACAAATGACAAAAACGTCATGATAATCAATTAAATTAATTTAACATCCAAAAAAGGTACAGTATGCTTTTCAGATCTAGAAGCCATAACAGGCTATATATTCTAATGTAGCTCAAGCTCCGGTGATAGAACATACATTGTTTCTTCTTTAAATGCAGTTAATAAGATAGACCAAACACAGGAAAAGAGTGTTTCATCTGATATCCAATCACCAAGAAGTGGGTTGAAAAACAAGGTGCAGCCAAGGTTTTTAACCAACTTTGAGGTGTTTGGATAGAGGACAAAACACTCTTTCAAGTGTTTGATCTAGCTTCTCAAACCATGAATAGGTCTAGGAAAAAATCAAAGCAAAAACTGGTAAGATTTTATGCTGATTAGGATCAAATATCCAAACCACCATCACAGTAGTCATTTACTTTGTTTTCTCACATTAATTATTCATGAGTTTGAAAATTATCTACCAAAGCTTGCTATAATTTCAGACAGGAAAAACTTGACTTACAATGTCCCATATTCCAAGTCTTCCCCGTCTATCACCAACAAATAATAAGTCTTTTGATTCCATTCTGTGGAACTCCATTGAGTAGACTCTCTCTGGTACAACCTTAGTAACATGATGTTCCTTTACTTGTAGCTTAATATATCTGCATAATATGACAGTCCATAACATTAAGAATTAAAATACATGTGTCTATACATCCCTTGAAATCCCAAACAATTAGCTGTCAGTGGTTGAAAAGAAGTGCTCAATAAAAAAGGGAAGCATTTTCATGCATGTGCCCATTACACAGAATTTGCATGAAATAATTTCTGGTACTGTTGGAGGGGATTACATGGTTAGTGTTTAGCAAGCATGGCAGCATTACAGTAGCTTTTTATCAGGATCGACTTTCAAACAAAAACTTCTTTGTCATCAGCAGAAATCACTCCTACCTTGAAGAATCTAGGGTTTTCTTGGGAATGTTTTTAGTAGTCACTGATTTTGTGTCCTAATAGAAAAGGAGATAAATTATAATATAATACAAATATAATGCATGCTCTGATTGGCTAAACACCTATGATCTATTTCCCCCTGGGCTGCACACTTGCATCATACTTCTTTCCAGTTGTTTTAAAAAATGGATAAATAATGTGCACTCTGATTAGCTAAAAAGTTAGAATGAAGTATTTCCCCAAGGGTTACACACTGGTACTACTTGTTTCTCAAACTATTATTACAGTGACAGTAATCAATAGCTGTTATTACGGCTGCATGCAGATGAGATGCAAATGAGCCATTATGCATTGTATTGACCCGACAGCCTTGCTTGAATGATTCTTAAAACAAAAGATTATCTCATTGCAGGCTCAGCTGTAATAACTGCTATTAGACAACACAAGGCCATTTGCCTATGGCATTATGCACTTGAGAAAATATAAAGAACTCTTAACAGGCTAAAGTTGCACTTGGTTATGCCTATGTCACACTTATGCTTGTTAAGTTTTATTTCTTTCATACAGCTATAAAACCGTGTGGCTTTTTGCTGTATAATTCATAATTAGATGTCCATCATTTTTAAAAAATATGAATTTTTCAATTTCTGATTGCAAATAAGCTATGCAGTGTGCACTGCTAATAATAATGGAAATAAAGTCATGGTTTGTGTTCTTAATATGACAACCCTAGCAAAGACTGGGCCATCGTCTGCATGCAGACATTGTATGCAGTTTATTGATCACAATGCACACATATAATATTAATACAAACCTTCATCATAAGCCCTTCAAGCTCATCCAGAAAAGCTCTCGAATCCTCTTCTTCAATATCATTGACAGCTTTCATTTCCAGTTTACCTCGATGTCTAGGCTAATTTAATCAGTATAGAATACTAGAGTATTAATGATTAAGAATTTCTATGGACATATTTGGCTAGTTGATGATCAGTGCAACGAGAAAGTGCAATATGTATTATACACCTATTTCAAAAATCGTTGTCGCAGCTGAAGGCAACGGTCAACACTCCAAGACTGCAAAGGATTTCGGATTTTTTTTTCAAAATCAATTCCTCCAGAGCATATTTTGGTTGCATGCCTTTGTGATATATATTTTTGGCAATCTTTAGTGGTAGTTCAGGTGTTAAACCGAATATTTTGGAAAATACCAGTACCGAAAACATGATTTATGAGAAAAATTACTGAAATTCCTTGCGGCCTTGGAGCGTTGACTGTTGCTTCGGCTGCGACAACGATTTTTGAAATAGGTGTATATCAGTACTGTTGTGTCAGGTTATACTTTAGCCCAACAACATCTTTATACACCATCCTATTCAATAATAGCCACATTAGCTACACCTGATTGGGATCCCCTACAGTTCCTACATACCGAAGATGTGGGGTTCGATTCCTGCCAAGGGCATAATGTTATTTTTCTCTTTATCCTTTCTATATATACACACCAAATGCATTCACTACTTTCATTTACACCTGATTGCCATGATTGGATAGTGACACACCTGTTCAACAATTGTGGGGACCGTCGGCAAGGGCTCTGGTAGTTGTGTTACACCATCTGGTGCTAACCTTCGCAATCTCAGTGACTGGCGTCTGGGTAACTCTTCTTTTACTTTTTTTATTTTCATTCTATATCATTGTGGGTATATAAAGAAATGAAACAGTAGTCATATTTAAAGAAAAACTTCTGAAATATATCAAAACCCAACAAATACTTTCTCAAATAAACTATTCACAGCAATCAATAGCAAGATCTAAATGTAACCAGTCAATGTAAAACATCCTTCTCCCTTCCCCCAACCTGGGCATGACTGAGGACTTGGGATTTGACTTCTGGTGAAAATGGGAAAATACCTCTATGCCCCAGGGAAATGTTGCTGATAAAATTCCCACATATTCCTCTCTCTTGGCAGTTTAAGTTAAGAGTGTACTGGAGAGGTATAAGACAGCAATTTCAATCCCTTTTACTGGCAGGAGCAGGGAATCAAAACGAAGTGAATCAGTAGTTAAATTCCCCTGCATTCCCCAGATCATGCCCAGGTTGGTGGAGTGGGAAGCGGAGGGGGGTACATTCACTGGTGCATATTCAACTAATTGCTTTAAACTAAAAAGAGACAAATTCAACTTACTTCATTGGTTTAGCTTTAGCTTTGGTTACAGAAGAAAGTGATGAAAGATCTTCCCGAGCCTGTGTTGAATTTAACATGTTCCATAAGAGTATTCAAGATATCAGTGGCTTCATACAAGATTTCATCTGTCAATTATGATGTCACTTCACTTCCAGAAGGTCTGACAGATTAGGGAGGGGAGCGAGGGAGGGTGTGATTTGTCTGTGTGTGTGGTAGGGGGGGGATGCAAGGGTGATCGGGCATGCTAACCGGACATCAGTTAACATCAACCAGTGGCTTCTTCAAGGGCTTGACCCCCAGGCTAACCAAGGAACAAGGTGCAGGGGAATACAGGGGGATTGGATGCAAACACTGCCCCTGGGGTTGTCAAAATGCTCAACTTTGTTTTATGGTTGGGAAGTTGGGGTAGGGATATGATGAAATTGATCTTGACTTGAAGCTGGTTCCCTGCAAAATGACAGAAGATTGTAGCTCATGGAAAACTTCAACCAGGAGACATTGCAAAGGACGACTCCCCCATCCCTGGGAAAATCATCAAGATTGTTTCAGACCTTTCACAGTCTTCCCGGTCAGCCCAGGGTGGACTCCTCGGTGAAGCCATAATACCTGAGCAATGTTCAGCTCTGCTAATAGTTGGTTGTTTTTACGAATGTTCTCAAACCTTCTTCTTTCATATTCTGACATATGATCGGGCTGAAACCAAAAGTAGATCGTCTCTGATTAGACTTAACTACCATCAATAAGTTGACTGATCATTGTCAATTCTAATCATCTGTCTGCAGTAGTAAATTTCTTAAGTTAAAGAAGTTAAGCTTACTACGTTTTTGATGAGAGCAGATTTCGTTTAGCAAGTTTGACTAGTAAATTCGTAAGATAATGATCGCATGAGATGTATCCAAGGTCATTCTTGACCTTGTTGTTTTAGGTCGTAGTGTTCATTTTAATACTTAGTTTCTACAACCAGATCCAATCGGTTTCACTATTGCACTATATTTAAACGTACCTCAACTTTTGGTCGTTTAATCTGTGCATCGATCACAGTTTTGCTACTTCCTTTGCGTTTAGGCATACTGAATGAACCAATATTTAGCGTGTGCTACACAGGAAAGCATGAACTCTACCCCTCAAAAGCTTACATAACTTGTTTTCGCTTTTTTCGCGCCGTTCAAAATCAGCGAAGTGAAGAATTTGCATCTAGAGTCCCCTCCCTAAAGAATTTTGCCGTACTCTCAAATGACATCTAATAAAAAAATTATTGCTATTATTGTTAAAAATCAACCAAATTAAATGTTTTGTCAGCAGAAAAGCTTGCGTTTTAAGCATAAAGTATTATTTAATTAATATTTGGGTAAATATAAATTCTAATTTCCCTCCCCTCCCTAGATTTATATGTGATTGTCGTCATGGTCACGAGGCCGTGTTTATTAGCGACCGAGTAGTATTTTTAAAATTCCTTATTTTGAAAGGCTTTTTATTTGAAGGATAAAAAAAGTGTCTTCCTTTTAGTCTTCATTAATTCTTCAATCATTTTTATTAATTTTAAGGCGAAAGACCAAACGTGATGATTTTTCGCGTGATAACGTTTATTCGTGAGATCGCGTGAACGAGTCATGAAGCCATAGAACTTACAAACGAAGCCTGACATGGAATTGTATTTTCTTTGATTAGAATTGTCTCTCAACCACAAAAATGCAAAGTTCCGAAGGCGTAAGGAGTCTTCTTCAAGATACACACTTGTTGGATCGAACAAGACCAACGAGCTCGTTCGGGTTGAGGACGAAAACCACCAGACCTCGACGACCAATCTCAGGTACTTGTACTACATTACCATAACTTCTTCTTCTTTAAAATACATTTTATAGATTATTTTCATTTCGTTGGATACCTTTTTCATTCTGTTTGATTGTTTACCGTCCAGTGTGTTTATATCACCATTGCTCTTAGTTATTTTAAGCGAATAATTAGATCTGGTCTTTAATTGCCAGAGCTTGGTTCATCTATAGCAAGGGTGTGTGTTTATTATGTTTTGGGGATTGTCCTGATTATCTAGCTTTTATTTGACTATGTTTTATACAGTTTAGAAACTTCTATGTTTGTGTCTGTTGGGGATGGGGGGGTGGGAGGAGATAATGTAAGCAGAACCCACCCTTCTCAGGATTGACATGTAAGCTAATATTATGTTGGCCTACCCCCTCAATTTTTGTGTGTCATTACCCACACTTCCTGTTTATGCCATGATCACCTGTACACTGGAGAATCTTTTTCATTGCTTTCACCTGCATTCTGACTTCTGGTGTCACTGTCACACAGTACAAGGTCACTGTCACCGTCACTTTCCACATCAGTGGCATTGGATCGTGTCATCTGAAAAAATTACAACTGATCTGACCCCCACTACATGTATGACTTCTTGCCACCTCACTCCCTTTTATAAATAATGATGGGTCTCTAATTGCAATACAACACAAGAATATGCATCTATTTCTGTTTTAAGTATCATTGGTTAAGGCAACTCTAACTTTTGATTGTCTAATAATGTTTCACTAAATAGCTCCTCCAACACAGCCCCACTGGAGAAATCCCAATTCACCAGAGACAAAAAAACGAAGAAGATTCAATGTCAGCCTTTACCATACACCACTAGAAAGCACTGTCAGTAAGCGAGCACCCTACGCAGCAAGAACAAAGATAACTAGTGGATCAACAACACTACCAGGAAGGGAGTTTTCACCTCCTGTTTATAATTCACTGAGCGATCCACATCTAAATGGGTATTTCACTAGGAAATTTGGAGGTGGAAGTGGAATGGAATTACAGAAAACTCCAACTAAACGAAAGGTAGACTATATGATTTATGTGATTGTTATTAATCAAAATTAACAGGGAGAGGATGGTTCAGCAGTTATTGCTTTGAAGGTATCTGTACATGCATGTCTGCTTTGCCCTTGTGGTTGTAGCTTTGCTTGCTTGCCTTGTTGCCAACAAAGTTGGCAAACATAAAGGAGTTCGAGTTTGTTACAGAAGCACATCATTTCTTTTGGTCTAAACAGGTTTAACTAGGTTACACTCCATATAAGGAAGTGTGCATAGTTTTGCTTGGTATTGGTTTTGAAAAACCTGTTAAACCAGTTTTTTTGTCAAGGCTAGTTCTATTCTTAACATTTTGTGAGACAAATTTATACTGTAAAATTGTTACGTATGGGAATCATTATTTTTAGCCATGGGAACTGTCTTGCTGTGAGGTTCTTCTAATTATGTGGTTCAACGAATTGGCTGCTGCACAAGTTTTACACAAAACAATTCAATGATCAATCAAATTGAATTCATGAAGATTTCTCATTCAACTTCAATTACCTAAAATTAAAGATTTTCCTAACTCTTGCTAAAATACTCCATTTTAAATCTCATCACTTCGTTGGCACATTCAGATTCCTTTTTAAGAACAAAATCTAGGTCTCAATTCCATTACGGATAAGTATGACTAGTTTATTGCATGATATTACTCTATTTGCCCGTACTTTGAGTTGAATTCTCATCTACCCTCCCTCCCTTACATGGAATTGAGGTAAGTATCTACTTGATGTATTTTTCCACTGACTACATTCAGTGTGGCAGGTGTTGGAAGTTGACCTGTTGCTTGGTTGCCATGGTAACCTCTTTGCTGCCAGATTGCTTAGTAAATATTGGCACCTACCCTCCACACCTCATTGACAAGTTGAACAGCTGTTATAAAGCCTGGCCCTCACTAGTGGCCTAAGCACAGGCACAAGCAGCATACATTTGTATGCAGACCTGGTTAGGTATTGCTCATTAACAGCGATTGTCTTTTCTCACACCTGTTTGAGAAGAGCTAAACTGAGTCTGCGCACATAGCTTAATAAGCTTATGTTGCTAGTGAGGACCAAGCTTAACCTGCTTTCTTATAACCCATGATAGAACATTGACCCGTAAAGCAATTTGTTATTGCTCATGTCCATCAAATGAGGGGCACTCTGCATGAACACAATAGTTTTCATGTGTTTTAATTTTTAACTGATTGTTCTTTGTGTAAATTTAGATTAAGCACACTGCAAGTGGACAAATTAAAAAGCAAGGTATGTGACTAATAAAGAGTATTCTTTTTGATCATTAATATTTAACAATTATTCCACGAAATTGAGTCATACATGAGTTCATAGCTGAGATTGAGTGGAATAATTGTTTTATTATATCCACATCTACTGGATTGTGAGAAATATAGAATTTTCATTATTTTCAAGTTTAAAAAGTGAAATAACCTCGGCAAAACGCTCCGCCATTTTGTTTACTTCTCTACTCACAGGATATGAGCTGATATCCTAGTAGTAGAGGAACCAATCAGAGCACGGGATTGCTCATATCCAGTGGATGTGGATATAATAATTATTATTATTACTGTATGGAATGTGATTTAACCTAGTGTCGTACACTACATGTATGTATACATGTCTATATACTGTAGGTGCCAACATGTTGTATAAAGTTGTTGTGAAGACTGGTGATAAGAAAAACTGTGGTACTGATGCAAAGGTATTTCAGCTAACTTTGTTCTGTGATAATTATGTACTTACTGACTGATATGGGGTGCAGAACAGGAAAATATTTGGCCCCAGATCATGACTATATGGACTGAGCACAGTGAGGCCTGTACAGAATGTAGATCGTGAGTCAAATACTTTCCCGTTCAACCTGACCTAACTCAGCCAATAAGCATTTCATTATGACTGCCTTTTTTGTGTCTAATCTTAAACGCATATAAACAGCTTGACTCAAGTCAAGCATATTCAAGCAGGTCCTAGCAGGTCTGGATGCAGATTTTTTGGGAACACTTCAAAAAATCTGTCAATGGTTTTCATAGGAGCATGTACCGTATGCCAGTCCATAAGGGTCATATGATAATGATTGTTACATTTTACTCCCATGGAAATATTTGATATTAAATGCATATTATTAAATAAATTCTTGCTTATTTTTTAATTTACTCTTCAGGTATTTTGTGAATTCTGTGGTGTATATGGGAAATTCAGGCGACAACTTACCCACCAAGTAGAACCAGGTGTACCAGCAGCATTTGTTGCTACTCTTCCTTCATTTGCATTCATGGCAGGCCATAAGGATGCTTTTAACATCAAAGGACCAGATGTTGGAGAACTCAGACAAATAATAATACAGGTGTGTGTATCATCATTTATTCAATGTGTACACTGTAAAGTCACACCTCATTGACTAGGAAACTACCTCAGGTGGTGAGTAGTAACATAACCTATATTTTTGAACATCTCAGTACACATCTTATATTTGGAAACCACACTATATGAAAATAAACTTAATATTTTGTCAAAGTGAATTTTGTTCAAATTTCTATTATTCTAAATAATTGTGTCTGCCTCATAAACAAGCTGTGACATCATAATGCAGTAGGGCAATTATACTGTGGATAAGTCCCTATGTTAAATGGCAAAACCTATATTGTGAGGTGACCTCCTTTTTCCCAGGGGTGGTCAATTTATTGACATTCGACTATATCAAATGGGTTTCTTATTTTGTACAGGTTATTACATCAGTACATCATATCTATATTCAAATATAGTTTTTAATATGTTATAAGTTTTTTTTAATTATGCTGAATATCTCTCTGACCAACAAAGTTAATAAACTATTGTGAGGTCAATTATTTGATGGAATCATATTTTTGAATGCACATTTTTGTTACTAAAGCATGATGGAAAAGAGCGCAAACATAGCTGGTTTTTAGAAGAGGTGATTATCACTAACAACAAGACTGGACAGAGGGCTTTGTTTCCTTGTCACCAGTGGCTTTCACTGTATGAATATGACTGCCAAGTCAGCAGAAAATTGAAACCTGTTGTACACAAGAAAGCTGGCAGAACTGGTGAGTTAGAAAAGGATTTGTACCCACTTCTTATGTTGCACTCAAGCTGATATTTTTTTGGTCATTCAACACCTTACCCCATGTAGAATCATTGAATACTGTCAAATGAATTATATGCACTTGAAGTGTCTGATGATTCATAATGATACTCATGTAAACCTTTCATCCATTAGCTACCATCAATAGCTGATCTTATTTATTTCATCAGTTTATGTTATTGAAGTGGAAACTGGTGACAAACCTGGTGCTGGAACAGATGCGCATGTGTTTATCACTTTATTTGGAAAAAATGGAAAAACTCCTAAAACACAACTTATCAACAGGTACCACATCCATCTGACCATCCTTGTAATCAGCTCTTACATTTTATTATACAGTTTACACACCATCTTGATTCTGATTGGCAAAGAGCCTACAGCTAATTCATGATAACTGCAGATTGAAAAATTTGCCGATACGGGAGTTATATTGTTGTGTTCAAGTCCAAGTGTTGGACATGCACTTAAAAAATAGATTTTGTAAACCTAAAAGATAAGAATACTCCATTTTTGAGTTCTCTTTTGCTCAGCCCTCAATAGCATGTAATATCAGAGTTTTACTAACATTCTGTGGAAAGGTATGGAATTCATGTATAAACAAACAATACAAATGCTTCTGATTTTGCTGTTTATTGTAAATATTATAACATGCAATCGAGGCTAAGGCTGAGCAAAAGAGAATCCAAACTGGAGCATTTCCTTAATTTTCAAAATGTATAATAAAACAATTATTGAATTCAGTTTTCTCACACTATTGTAAATTATCAAGAACTCAAGTCAGTCTGAGCTTACAACTCTGGCAGATAACACAGATCCAGTCTTGATAATTTATGATATCATGCTCAACTCATCCAGTAATTGCTAAGCTGCAATGAGGATAATTGAATATATTCTGTTCTGTAACAAGCCCACATTCCATACGCTGTGTGCCTTTGCACTGGTTTTTAATTTACACACTGCAATCAAAAAAATATTAAGGTGATGAAGTTGTAAAGCTAAGGAATCAGTTTTTACTGAATTAACTTTTGAAAATGTGGTTACTAGTACTTTGGATGACATAAGATTTCTTTTATTTTTTATCCAAAATGAAAATAAAAAGAAATGAAGATACATTTGAAAGAAGAAAAAAAGACATTTTTAAGATCAAGATAACTGAATTAGGACTTTTAAAGAAGCTGACGTAAGTATCTGTATCATTCTCCTTTTCTATTAATTCTTGAGCATAGAATTTCTTTAGCGTAGAATTTCTTGGTGGAGTTGTGCGGGGAATTAACTGAAAAATAAAGTTAATGTAATATTTTTGCGAAAAATAGCGAGAATTTTCAAAAGGTATCAGTTAATTTTGGTCATGGAACCAAATCACACCAAGTCATTGAAAGTCATGGAATTTGAAAATGTGAAAAGAGTGCGAACCCTGTTTTTGAAGGAGAAAATTTTTCATTTCCCTAAAGCGAAAATTTTGTTTTGCACCACGAGATAGTTGCCATAAGTCACCCTCTATTGGATGAAACACTTTATCGTGTTTAAGGTAATTCCGTAGTTTTGCACTGCGCACCACGGCTGCGCATAATACTGATCGTTCCCATTTCGCTTCTTTAC
>WUAP02008348.1:0-20101 GCA_015163945.2 Stichodactyla helianthus | reverse complement strand
CCAACCCCTTGCTCTAACCACGGTTCACGTCGATTTGAAAGAGAAAAATAACCTAGTCTATCTGGTGTATTGTTTTCGCATGCATTGTTGACGTAATTCTTTGAACGCGATAGACGAGTGGTTAAATGCGGCGTATGCTTGCAAGAGAGTGAGTTGAGCTTGAAAGGGCCGGGTTAGTATTTGGATGGGTGGCCACTGATAAATACTTGGAGAATTCAGAATATTCTTTCTTTCTTTCGTTTTAAGTTTCTTTCTTTCTTTCTTTCTTTCCTTCTTTCTTTCTCTCCAGTAATCACCTATCCATTTATTCATATTAATGTGGTCGTTCTTTCTGGCTTTTATCATTCCTTTCCTTTTTCCTTCCTTCCATTTCTTTTAGCTTTTTCCATCTTTTTTCTTTCCTGTTTTCTTCTTTTTTGCTGTGTATTCACCCAATTAGTTCTCTGTAAGATCTATATTTTTGTTTATTGATTTTGTTTCTTTATTTCTTCCGGCTTCTTTGTTTTCCTCCTATCTTTCTTTCTTTTAATTTCTTTCATTTTCTTCCACATATATGACTGTCTCTCATTTCCTTTTCTATTTCCGCTATATATAGCTTTTTCAAATTGACCTATTTTTTGCCAGAAGCGATCTGGATGAACACAAAGATACACGACGACAGTACATAATATAATTATGAAACGAGACGAGAATAGCACCGATAATCCATTTGAGGCCAATTGTAAACTATTGTCACCTGCCATTATTCATTTATTCTATGGACAAAATGCGGTTTCTTTTAATAAAAGCTTTGCAATCATCCAATACACTTCGACGCAGCCTTGGACAAACACTTACTGAGCTGATAAGACATAAACCAGCATCCATCAGCACAAACATTACGGACTAGTTGTCTGAAAAAAACAAAACAAGACGTTAAGAGCAGTGTATTTTCTTATTTCTTCACAGAAATGAAAGTATAGCTTCACTATTAGGTAAGCTAGTATTTTTAAATCACATCAAAGCGTTTTTCAGTCATCGACCTTAAACAAATTACGTTTATCAGAATCCTTCAATTCGGGGGAATATTGTATTGTAACTGATATTTTTTGAAGTGAACGAACCAGAGTTCAATGCCCAGAGCTAGCCATCCAGCTGTAAGCTTGCTAAATATTTAGCGATATCCTTTTGTTTCGTGTATGCTTTCGCAGCTTCCCATTCGCTCTAAGCATGTTATGATATTAGGTTGTAAATGTGTTAGTTTTAATTAAAGGCAAATAACCTGCAGAAATATAAAGAAACTGTCGGTAAATGTTTGGCTCACTGCGGGCCAAATGTTCTTTGTCAACATAACGTTCCTGGCACTAGTTCACATTGGCTTCATCGTTTTTTCATTTTATGTTCTGGTAAGTTTTTTTCTTCTTTGATGTTGTGCTGAATACGCTTCTATGCCTTTCAAAATAGGACGAGGATTAAATTAATTTAGTCGATCCGTTACTTACAACTTGTAACTTCATTAGCCTAAAACCTATGGCGTAATTTTAATTCAGATAATCTGGCTCGTTAATGAGATAAAATGAAAAATCGATCATTGAACCCAAAGTCTCAGACAAACAGTGTATTATCATAGTTTGAACTCCACTAAATCTTGTAACATGTTTGCGATTTCATGCAGATGATAAAATGGGAAGGAAAAAGCTATCTAGAGGAACAGAGAAAAAGAATTTAAGCAACAGCGATAAAAAGATTGAGAAATTGTACATCGAAGCGGTAAGAAATGCCAAAGAAGGAAGACTACGTCCCGTTGTACAAGCGACAGAGAATCCTGTCGATAATGATGTTGGTAATAATAAAACGAAGAAGCATAATAAGCGACCTGGACAAATATTAGAAGCAATAAAAAAACACCAAGAACAGCGCACACCGCAGAGAAGAACCTTCAGCGTTCCGGTCTCGAGGCTCGTGCCATTCAAAAACGAAACAAGCAAAGGATTTCAGTTTCCCAGAGATTTTAAGAAGGATGATGTGTCTCTAATTTGGGTCCCTCGAGCTGACACCGCGTCCTCTTGTGGGGTTACCGAGTATGACAGGACGCTGTGGGGGAAGTTTTCTAACGAGGAGTGCGCAATTGCTGACTGGACCTCGGGTAGCAGATCCTCGACATCCACAGATATCAGGGACGATAGAGTCGAGGATACATTACATATACTTCCCCTAAGATCACCAGAAGAGGATGGTGCGAGTACCCCGACGCCTGAAGACAAAACCAAATCCCATTTACCGCCTATATATCGCACTTCTATCTGGCAGGAAACAATCATCCGTTGTCATGACAATCGTGGGTCGATTCCTACGAGAGGTGAAAGGTGGAAAGATAGAGGTTCAGTACCTTTGTTGGTAGGTAAAGAAGAGCTGCATATTCGAACATCGTTGAGAAAAACTATTATGAGTTTAGCAGAGATAAGAAGGACAAAGATGGAAGAAAACAGAGGAGACGTGGATCGAACATAGCAACCGGTGGTATATAGCTAGCAGTGAAGAAAGCTAGTCTTGCAGTATAAAAGTCTGCAGGTAAAAAGAGTTAAAAGGATACAATCCAACAAACCTGACCTAGAATACAATGGCATCCTGCAACACCAACAAACCTGACCAACAATACAATACATCCTGCAACTGACCCATACAAAAAGCGCAGTTCTCGTATCCTAGACCTTAGCCGAAAGAAAGAGAAGACAAGAGAAGACAAGAGAAGACCAGAAAATGAAAGAACATATACACACAAATTATATATATACACACATACAGCTTTTTGCAAAAATTATGGCCGCTTTCAATATATATACATGTATATTAAATAAATATTAGAAAGTATTGTTTGGCTTGGCTGATATTTTCATTCAATAGTCTTGATGGTAAACTACTAGAAAAAAATATAAATGAAGCCATACCATAATTTCTAATATTTATTTGAAATATATGTATATATTTTGAAAGTGGCCATAATTTCTGCAAAAGGCTGTATATATATATATATATATACGTTCTTTATTATTACTTGTGTTGGATTACAAGCATTAATAGTTGTCTATATATGGCACTCAAAACACTCTCTCGCCACACAATTAAGCACTTTGAAGACAAGATAAACGTCTTTTGGTGTCACTAAAGGCAGCTATAAATTTTTTAAAATGTTAAGTCTATTTTTGGTGCCATTAATTAAGGGCTTGGTGACGATCGCGAAGATAAAGTAGATGGAGAATTAATATTTAATCTATTTTGCCACTTCATGGAAAATTGCTTGGCTAGGGTTGAGCTGTTTAAAAGATGTTATATACAGAAATTATTTCATAAATCCTTAATTTATTATAGTATCTAAGCTTTCTCATGAATTTGTAGAAAAGTGAAACCAGTGTCATTACCGCTGTGCATGTCTTTCGGCATAACATTACTCGTTCCAGGAATGAGATCAACACTAGAACATGACAGAAAATCGGCTAGTCTCTTGTCGTTTGTCACGTGATCGTTCCCATGATTCTTTCCTGGATGTCCAAGAATTTTCTCCACCATATTTTGATGTCCTTCCCAGTCCATAACGCTGGACGAATGCTTCCATGATTTGATTGGCTCTTTGATGCTCAGCTCCAGGCTCCTTCCAAAGCGGCTTTGAACGTACTTGTTAAACTTCGAGTCCCTCTTCCGCTCCATTGGCTGAATCTTATTCTCAGTATTATTTTTATCGCAATTTGTTTGTGTTTCAGGGGTCGGGAAACATTGCCTCGTTATGAGAGGAAAATCTTTCTTAAAAGTATTTCGTTCTTCCTCTCCCTGGGTCACTTTCACACGATTATTCCCACGAGGCAACGCTTTTTCTGTCGCATGCACAGAAATCGGCTTAATCGTTGATGTAGGCGATCGCCTTGGAGCAAATCTGTCAGAATTATTGTTTAGATTGTCATCTTGTTTCATCTCCAACGAGGGGAGGATGTTTCGTCCTTGAATAAAGAAGTCTTCTCTTAACTTGTCTGAGTTTTCTTTTGAGAATGTTAAGATTAACGGAAGTCTCATCTCTTCGCTTCTTGCAGCTCGAGGAAGATCAGGTTCAGAGGCATAGCGAGTCGGTTTTCTAAACCTCGTTTCGTAAAAATCAGCTGAACGGCACAGCTGTCGTGAATAAAACTCTATCCTGGGGAAATTCCAAGATCTAGAAAGCATACAAAGACGGGTAGCTTTGCTTGATGGGATGGATGAATGACTTTTACGTGAACCCACGGTAGCCTGGGACAGCGAAAGATCATCAAGGTCTTCTACGGACATCAACTGATTGAGCCTTTGGCTGCAGATTTCTTCCTTGTCTACGTCATGTTCTTCGAGTTTTAGCCCGTTGACATCTAAGTACCCACTTTTTACTTTAAGGTAAGTCATTGCGTCACCTAGTTACGAAAGAATATAGTCTAAAGGGCGGTACACACAAAGGGTTTTGCTCCCTTGCATGCTCACGGAGCACGCTCCTTCGTGTGTACCAACGATTTCACTATCAGTATAATCAATCCTCGGGAGCAGAATTTTGACCCCGCGGAATGCTCCATGATATTAACCTGGTTAAAAATTTTGGGAGCAAGCTCCCGGAGCCGAAATTGAATATGAAAATGCTCCCTCATGTGTACTGGTTGTGCAAAATGACCCTGGAACAAGCCCTTCGTGTGTACCGGCCTTAAGAATGATGAGATGTCATATGAATTTTATGACGAAATCTGCAGAGGATTCTTATAGAAATAGCTTGTGATCACAATTAGTAGGAGAAAATATTGAGATGGTTCGAGGGTGGAGTGGGTGGGGATGATTTTTGTCCTAAGGCGGCTGATCCTCTATCAATAATGCAAGTTTCAAAACCATGGTAACAGAGAATCATTGCTGAATGCAAAAATTACAAAAATAATGTTATGTAAACATTAAACAAATATATTTTTCTTAAAATAAATAATTAGGAAAATAAAAGTTATGACAACGAAACAACAACAACAACAAAATTTGCAATACTGAGTCTTGAAAAAAATAATAACCACGACTATAAAGAGATGAATCCTAGCGTATTTTAACTTCTTCATAATGTATTCTAAATCTGGATATAAACTTAATATATACATCATCATTATCAAGCTGGATAAGTGCTTCGTAAAAGCTTATTTTGTGAAATTTCTCAGTTTTTCAGTCGAATTTTCACTGTATTTAATGTTTAGTCAAACCAAAGTGAAACAAAACAAACAAAAAAAAAAAAAAATTTTTTTTCTGGGATTATTTCAAGCTCTTGTAAATGGCATTAAATTCTCTTATGACCGATAGCATCTTTGAACTAGAACGCAATGTTCAAAACTTACCTTATCTTGAAGACTGCCAATAAATAGAGCAATCTTTGTTTTCTTTACTTATTTTTGCTGGCTGCCTTTGCTGAAATTGTTCATTAGATCGTTAGAATTACAAAAATAAACCATCAAATCCGTTTCATCAAGTATGGACAGAGACGTTTACAGAGATAAAGATGTAACCTGTGAGAACACCGCAGGCTTCAATCTTCACCTGCAATATTGATCAGTTAAGATTCGTCGTTCTGATTGGTTCCCTTAATTTGTTCAGAGCAAAATAGGTTATGATTAAATGAAGTATTGAGATGAGAAGACAATAGTAGTGTTAACAAACATATATCACCGCTTATTTTAGCGCAAATCTAATGGCTTAAGTCTAGTAGTTTCTAGCCCGTTGGTTCGAGCTTCGTTAAACTTTTGCTGCACTTGATTACGAATTAAGGATCGCCTGTTTGTTGACACTTATTAATTGTTGGTTTACTTTCGAAATTAATAACTAGTATGAAGTATTGAGGTATATCTTGAAAACTTGAGTGTTTATAATGAGCTGACGAAGCGACATATAGTAATTATCGCTTAACGGGCTGTAGTATAGTTGTATTGTTTCCGAATTTATGAAAAAGCAAAAAAGAAAGGAAAGGAAAGGAAAGGAAGGGACAAAAGGAAAATAACTTGAGAAACAATACGACTTTTTTTATTCTAAACATGTTTTACTCTCTGCTGTTGCATCGACCGTTAGGAAAAGAAGTTTTGAAGCAGAGCTAGTATGAAAACGAGACTTTATATTCACTACTATCCGTGGCAACCACGAAAACGGTGGTCTTCTCTTGTTATTTTCGCGTTTATTTTTGGTGCATGCGCAGACATGATTTAACTCAGAAAACCCGACTCAAAACTACATCCCACACGGAATAACGTAATAGTACAAGGGTCCCAAGTCTACGGCGAGTTTGGCGGATAACGGGGTTTGTTCCTGATCATAGCAAGGGGTTAATCATACATGGTCTAGGGGCCGATTAACCTCTCCCTTCAGGCCTTAATTCCTTACTTCTGGCCGAGCTCCCTGATCATACAGACCTGGGATAGCGGAGTTGGGGTCGAAATCTCTGGCTGAACCGTAAAGCCATACGACGCTTCAGCAATCGAGTCTGGAAGTATGGCCCCGAATTTTAAAAAAAAAAGAAAAGAAAAAAGAATATATCGGGGTTATAAAGTGAAGGGGACGGGCTGGTAAAAATAGGAGAAATTGCCCAAATTAAAAAAAAAAAAAAACATTTCTTGGTTTTTCTGACTTCTTTTATTTAAACTTGACGTTTCGGCTGTTTTC
Source organism: Stichodactyla helianthus (assembly GCA_015163945.2). NCBI lineage: Eukaryota > Metazoa > Cnidaria > Anthozoa > Actiniaria > Stichodactylidae > Stichodactyla > Stichodactyla helianthus. Next base: position 13,435 of record WUAP02008348.1, on the reverse strand, counting down.
AACAGACTTTATCAGAATGCAGATAAAAAGAAACAAAAATTTGATTTAAAAATAGTTTGCATGGCGCGATAAACTTAAGTCTGTAATGTTCATGTAATCGTTCCCAGAATTTTGGTCTTTCAATGGCAAGCCTCAAGAAAGACTCGTTTGTGATAGTCCCTTTCGCATTAAACGATTTCAGTGGTTTGGAAGTCAAAATTGTTCTATATCGTCGGCATGCTGTGCGATCTTTGAATTCTCGTAGTTGTGGCTCTTCGGTGGTCTAAATTATTTAGTACATAAATAAGGGTGGGTTAAGAGAAAATGAGCACAAGTCAAGGGTGGTTTATCAATTTTTGTGCCAGTGTTCAAGGGGTGAGTCATGTTGAATCAACACTTAGAAAAGGTTTGAGCGACTTTAAATAATTACCTTCAAAAATTTCATATTACCAGCCCTGCCCCCTCCTTTATTTTAGTGACTAGTCAATAGGAACCGTATCATCAACTGTGAAGGCTTTCCCTAAATACTTTCATATTCAATCTTGATCGAAATTAATGTTTAATCATAGCTAGATCCTATAACTGCCGACAACAGTTTTAGAGAACAAACTACAACGACAATAAAATACAACTAATTTATTGGAAACTAAGCAAGAAGCTAAATAGCTCAATTGCTTTTACAAACGGTTCAACAGAATCCCAAGAACTTTTTATTATCACACTTGAAACAAATAAAAATGATGGATAATAAGCAAGGATGATGACATGTATAATTTTTTGTTTGATACTTGACTACTATTTAGAAAATAAGACAAATTTATGATGAACATAGAACTCAAGCTTGATGATATTCAAAAAAGAAAGAAAGAAAGGAAAAGAAGGAAAAGAAATGAGAAAACTTAATGAAAATTTGCTCTACATATATTTTGGTACACTTCAAGTTTAACAATCAAATAAAATAGAATTCAAGAAATGATTATGATGCCAATATTAAAATCTTAAAGCCCCATTGCATAAGACACTGTATAAAGTGAGAGTTCTTCATGTCATTTGATTCTTCTTGACCTTAATATGAATCCCTAAAGACTTGGTCTTGCATGAATTTACTGGGCTAAGTCGTCTCTGCGTGGGGATACTGAGCGGCGACGACCAGCACCTGGTGAAGAAGACCTTCTTGGAGAGACAGAGCGACGGGGGGAGCGAGACCTGGAGCGATCAAAACTGGGGAAACAAAGAAAACCATTGCTTTAGATTTAATCCAATCACTGTAAAATAACTTACAGTTTACTTACTTTCTTCTGTGATAGGGAGAAGGGGATCTGGAGCGTCGCCTTGAAGATCTCACATTCTACAAACCCAGAAAAAATCAATATATTTTATTAAATTATAAGATAACTATGGTACCTTCTATCTCTCATCTTTGACCTCCCTCCTTAATGGACCCATTCAGTTTGTTTCCCCATTTCACACTATGTAACATTTCTACTTGGTCTTACTTCTTTGCTTCTAAGTGAGGTTCAAGAAGATTACAGTCAAACCATGAACACCTAGAATATTTCTGGAATGTGAATATTCACCATAGCTCAAAAGGAATATCTTAATATAGAAAATTGCTCTTAGCTTAACCAGCTATGAGTGACAAATGGAAACTAGCGAGTAAACTAGTATAGGCTGCGTCAGTGTGTAATAAATACAATAACCAATAAAAGGAAATCTGTAACACCGTGAAAAAAGGGAACTATACTTAACTTTACTGACGTTTCGAGCTTTCGCCCTTTGTCGAAATGCAATGGGGCTTTACTCCGATGAAGGGCGAAAGCTCAAAACGTCAGTAAAGTTAAGTATAGTTCCCTTTTTTCACGGTGTTACAGATTTCCTTTTATTGGTTACAGCTATGAGTGATATGAATTAAGAAATGTTTTAAGTTTCAGGTGTCTGTGAATTTTGTGAGTTTCATGAACTAAAATTTGGTACAAACTAGCATGAAGGTTCTGAGAATGAACCATTGGTAATGAATATATTCTTGCATGTGATTTGTCTGAGCACAATAATTAGATTCCAGACATTTTAGGTGTTCAAGGTTTTTGTAGGTCGACTGTAATATGGATGAACCTCAAAGAATCATCATCCATTCAGTCAGTCATTTTTTACCTCTACTAATCTGATTCTCTTGCCCAGTAATTCAGAACCATCCAACTTCTTTATTGCACGCCTCAAATCACTCTCTGAGGCAAAGTCAACAACCCTGGCAGAAAATTTACACATTAAATTATTTGAGAGTAAAAGCTGCTGTAAAAGTAGTTTTTCCCCAGAAATGATGACACTTAGATCCTTAGATCCCCCAAAAACCATTGAGCTTTTATGTTTGACATCACTCATGTGAAAAAGCAACTTGCAGGTCAAAAAAAAAAAAAAAAAAAAAACCACTTCTATATGTCCAAACGGTCTGAAGGCTAAAAGGCTCACTATAATTCAGAAGGAATGAATGACCACAGACAGTTGGAACTTCATACCACGATTTTAATGAACATGTTTTGAGGAATTTTTGTACAGAATGCTAAATGAAGTTGAAGTTTTATTTGTGGGGCATTTTATCTTACAGGATTTTCTATGAAAACAGACCCAGAAATACATCAACTTAAAAAGCTCCATTGATGACAAACGAGAACACACTCACCCTTCACCAATTCTGTCCTTGTGGCATTGAGTGAATGTGACATCACCTGCTTGACGCATAAAATCTTTAAGGTCCTGCAATTCCAAGACATTAGAAAAGATTAATTGGTGCTTATTTTAAAAGAATGCTGTTAATAATAATCCTATAATACCTATACAAGGTGAAAAAACTGTAACAACAATTAGTTTTTAAAATCAATAAATTATTTTTGCACAGCTTTTCTGAAATGATTACTGATGTTAAATGCCCATTGTATCATTATGCCCATTAAACAGTGAAACATTCTGGGCTCTGATCTTAGGAATGGAAAGGCAAAAATAACTAAGAGATTTTAGCAATGGTGAAAATGAAAAAGGATATCAAAAGCCTAGTTATAGTAGCTTGCAAGAAAGGAATATAGTATGAATAAGGAGGTTTTTAACTGTATTTGTTTAAGGCTACTGCGTTAAATATGTGATATTTTGCTCTTGGAATAAACAAAATACATGTAACCAAGATAGAAAATATATCCTAATTACTTAAATCCTAAACTTACACCTTTTTCTCTTACCTGATACCATAAAAAAATTGCCAAGTTACCCTCAAGGATTTGCTACCATAACCAAATTTTGCCACTAATTTTTGCCAAAGTTCTATTGGCCAATGTAAGAGTGACTTAACCAGCCTGTACCTGGAAAGTACCATGAACTACCTCTCTACCAACGTTTCCTTGATTTGTTTTAGTTATTATTTTTGTTTTGATATGGGAAACCCCAGGGAATTGACCAGGATAGCACCATGAAGCACCATGGTGACCAAACCAATCGGGATACCAAGTGTCCAAACCAGATACCAAGTGCAAGGTGAATGACCAGATAAAAGTGAAAGAGCACAAACCATTAATCTCTTTAGCAGATAACAAGCATGCCCATTCCTGAGATCTTGGTACCAAACCACTTAACCAAAGTTCTAACTAACTACAGCTAAAGGGTAAAGAGTAACATAAAGGGGTTATACTCGGCTTAAACAATCTACATTCCACTCCAGCTTTGAATGACTATCTTAAACTTAATACTGTTAAAAATATACAGATGATTTTTAACGTGCTTAGGCATTATAAGATAAAGAAGGCAATGGTCTAAACTTTACTAATTAAAAAAAAAAAGGGGGAAAATAAGCTTTTAGGAAAGCATGCAAATCTTTTACACTAGAGAAAGGAAAGTATAAATAAATAAGTATTCAAAGTATTCTAAAAGTATCTTCTGAAATAAGGGCAGTGGCTGAAAATCTAGATGAAAGCTTTGTTAAGTTGAACATCAGTTCATAGGAACTCTGAAGGGTTTTACCTGCCATCCAGCTCTTGTTGACAAGTTTTCCACTATGACTCTCCATTCTGTATTGTATGGTGAACCAAACCGACTACAGTTTCAAAGAATTTACAAACAAAATTAGTATTTCACCCCAAGAGGCCACTAATGGTGACTGAAAGCCAAAACAATTAAATGAATGTCATGTCTGGAGTTGTTCAGGGCTCGACACTAAATTATATCTATTAGTCTCAGACTTGTGAATGTTTGCTGTGGACTATGAATTCCAAAATAAAATCAACTAGCCTGCTGGACTAGAAGCTGTTAAACATGTGACTACCACTGAAGTTTATTTTCTTGCCAGTTGTCTTTTCAGCTTTTCAGTTTACTGGTTATTCTAGTAGGTCTTATTAAAAGATAATCAAATTAAATGGAATCGTTGAGTGACTCAAGACCATTCTGCCACCTTGGAAAGTTGGGCTAGGGGAAAGGACCTTGGGACTAGTAATTATCCATAGTGACTAGCCCAAGGACTAGTACCTAAAAAAGCTAGTGCCGAGCCTTGTTGTTTAGTTCCAGAAATTTGAAAAGGTACTCTTAACCTAGTTCACACTTGCAAAACAAGCAAAAGGATAACTCACATAATTATACACTAGCTACTAAAGTGTTTTAACATTTCCATCTGTAGCAGTTGTCTGTGTTCACATGTGGTATGGGTGTAGGAGTCCAGGAATTATTTTGTCTGTTACGGATTTTTCTTTGTTGCAATTGTAAACAAAAGGGGGACAAACCTGAAACCTCCTGATCTTCTTCCTTCTCTACTGTAACCTCCACCACTGCCACCACCGCCACCACCACTACCGCCTCCTCGGCTGGGATGAGCATGCTCCACAGTTACTCTGAAATAATTTGTAAAGAATTAAATATAATGCAGGAAAAATACAATGATAATATACTATCATAAAATAGCTCAAATTTAGGCCATGATACCCAAAACAGATTTTTCTCCTTTCCAGTCTCTTGAATGGGGTAAATTCAAACTGCAGAGGCAATAGATCAGCAATATTCCCCAGGGGATGAAGCATGGTTCATACAGAAGTTCAAGGAAAAAGTCCAGGACTTTTCAAGGTCTTTTTAAGGACTATTTTCGTGTGTCTTTTGTAATGAAAGTTCCTAAATACCAAAGAGCTACACATACCCCATCTTGAAAATTACCCAGAACACACTGGGAACTAGAGAAACTCATCCCCAGGGTTGTTTGCCATTTTAAAAACAAGTAAGTTTTTGTTACAAGAAATGACTAATGACTAAGATTTATCTTGTTTTGGAGCTGATTAAGAATTATGCCAACAGCACCCACAAAATTCAAGGTCAAATTGAATTATTCAATGAGAAATTGAAAAAATTCCAGGACTTTTCAAGGACAAAAATCAAATTTTCCAAATTCAAGGACTAAACACATTTTCAAGGACTTTTCAAGGCTTGTGCAAACCATGTGAAGGCATTTTCCCATTTTCACACTCTAAGTCCCAAGTCCAAGTCCCCATTCATGCCCAGGGTTTTTTTTGGTGGGGTTGGGGTGGGCAGGGGAGAGAGTTACATTGACTGGTGCATAATCCTGACTTACAGGATTACAAGGACTCAAAGAGTGGGGAAATTCCATAAAGAAGAATTCAACCCCTACTGTTTGGTTTTAAACATGTCTAAACTCATTTAATTTTAACATTCGTCCTCTTTTATCTACCTCTCTCCTTTAAGCTCTTTGTGATTTAATTCATAGACAGCATCTTCTGCATCTCGTTCGTCTTCAAATTCCTAAACAAACAAAGGCTTTACTAACCTGGTAGAATCGTAATCTACACTTGAATATTTAATAGTGAATCAAAAGAAAGACGCGTTCGGGAAGAAAACGCATGCAGCTGATGCATATTTGCATAACGCCTGATAGAATTAAAAAAATGTAAGACTATTTTCACGAAGAACGCTAAATAAAAGAATTGTTCCTTTACAAATAAGAGCATTTATGTAACGAATAGTCGATAATGGAAAGGTTTTTTATAAGAATTTCACAGCAGGAAACTTACCACGAAGGCAAAACCAGTCTTCAAATTGATGTCGCGAATTCTTCCAAATCCACGGAAAAAACGCTCTAATTCTCTCTCTTCGATACGTGGTGGTAAACGGCCAACGAAAACTCGGTTTCCTCGATCTCGACTCATAGTTATTTTGAATAAAAAAATCGAAGTATTAAGACTCTTTCTTCACACAACACCAGAGAGGAACCAAAATGGCGTCTTGTAAAGAAGCCTGAAGACACGTGACTGCTTGAATACCCGACATGCAACATCACGAGACGCCCTCTGTGGGATGCCTGTGGTTTTCGGCGCATTGCGCCAAATGATGTTTGCAATAACAAAAGCTTCTAATAGAAAAATAAAAATAAATTTAGCTGTTTAAGGGGAAAAAAATTTCTACATTAGTTTTATAATCGATCTTATAATAATGGCCACCGTTAACTTAAAGGTCAGAGAAGAAGGGGTAATAAGGATATGTGAATCTGGAAAAATGGGTGTGTCTGCTTGACTAAAATTTGCTAAATATTGTGCTGTTGATATCCAGATAGTAACTCACCAAAGTTTGACTTTTTATCATATTTTAGAAATCCATTAGAAGCAGACATTTTTGTTGATAGATATTTAGTTGAATCACCAATTGTCATAAAAGAGCTTTTTCGAATGCAGTGAACGTCATATAGAGCACGCAAGCCGGTGTAATAATAATATTATCAAGCTAGATGGTACCTTGATAACATCACTTACTACGTTATGCACTTGCTTTTCAATATTTCGTTCAACCCAAACAAATTAAATCACTGGCAATCAGAAGCGATCATTCTCAGAGGCTATCGTAGCGGTTGCGGTTAGAAACATTAGGAGCTGAATATTCTACTTTTATGTCAAAAATTTCATCTTTTCTCACTCAAGTGCAGCCCACTAGCACTGCATTTCTTCGAATAAGTCATTCAGTAAGTCAATAAGTCATTCAATAAGTCTGGGTAGCCTGTGTTATTCGAGCCTTGAAAAATCTTTTGGCCCTCCCCGTGGATATTTTGGCACCTGACAATCAATGAGATTGATCTTTTTCTGATTGGCTCGATTGGAGACATCAGCTTTTTTATCGACTTCTTATTGGTTGAAACCCTAACCTCTCTCACGTGACACTTTGAATCTACGCGCGCTGCTTTGAACTTTCGCGCACTTTATTCCAGAACTTGTGTACACGATGGGGTGTGCTATACTTTAAGGTACGAAAAATTCGAATTACTTCCATCAAAATCTTCAAAATTACTGATTTTGTTTTGTTCGTTTAATAGATAAAAGACAGAACTATGTTGAGACGAACTAATGGTTGCGTATTAAGCCTCAAAAGAAAGGGTTTTAGGCCATTTTTGTACACTTTGAGCAACCTCGTGGTCAGGAACACATTCTCACATGGTAAAAAAAAATTCTATTTTTTTTAAATATCTTAAAGAATTTAATGGCTGCAGAGAGCTACATTCTTGCTGTGAATAACTCCTCAGCTTTTGCTAGACGTCAAAAGGGAACTATTCTCTTTTTTAGTTTGTTTTTTTTTTAGCTTATTTGGTTGAAACGTGGAGCTTGGCAAAAATTGAAACTCTAGGACGAAGGCTTTTTTCGCGCGCTTTACTTTAGTAAAGATTCGAAAATTTAATGCTAATCCTGAATAATTTGAATGGCGGTAATTTTAATTAACGTTATTTTTTTCAACAGGGGAAAAGCTTTAGTCATTTGAAGGGAAGAGCTAAACATTCCTTTGGTAGTGTACATCAAGTCCTTGGACGAGACCAGAAAGGTTGCACTGGAAGGTATGTCTACAAATAATTGCTCGTTTGCGTCGGTCTTATTTGCTTAAGATTAAGGGGATTTTTTGACGAAGAAAAAAGCATAAAATAAAGAACGTTTCCAGAGAGTTAGAGTCCAAAATAAATTCCCGCCCTTTCAGTGAGCGATGAGCACCAAGATTGTTTTGAAAAGTGTACTATTTCAATCTCCATTGTGAAAAAACAATTGTTGAATAGGTCAATTTTTGTTAGGATATCATTTTCGCACCTTTTCCCTGTTAAGGAAAGGTTTCAAAATGTGTTTACTTGCTTTCAGGTCCAAGAAAAGGAGCGGGAAAAAAATGGGCGAAAAAGTTACGTCAAACAACTTTTCGCCAGCTGTGGATATGCGAGGCCACGGTAAATATTTTATTATTATTATTATTTTTTTTTTTTTTATAAATGTTCTCATTGGCCTAATCGTAGTTTATTTTCGCCATAATCTTTTAAAATTTAAAAAACAATTTAAGTTGAAATACGAGTAACAGTTATGCTGAAAAACAAAAGTAAACAAAGATGAATATTTTCGCGCCATTTTACTAAGTGTGACTAGTCCATAGTTCAGAGAAGGTTTGAATATGTGTTTACTTTCTTTCAGGTCCAAGAAAAGGAGCGAAAAAGTTACGTCAAACAACTTTTTCGCCGGCTATCGATATGCGAGGCCATGGTAAATATTATCACATTTTTTTTCTTGATAAACGTTCTCATGATCATAATCATAAATTATTTTCGACATAATTGTTTATTCCAAAAATTTAAGCTAAAAGATTTAAGCTAAAATACGAGATAATAAGATTTAAGCTAAAATACGAGAGTAACAGTTATGCTGAAAAACAAAATTAAACAAAGATGAATATTTTCGCGCATTTCCCTTGTGTGTCGAGTCTATCGGTTAATGAAAAGTTCCAAAATGTGTCTACTTTCTTTCAGGTCTAAGAAAAGGAGCGAAAAAGTTACGTCAAACAAGTTTTTCGCCGGCTATGGAGACGTGAGGACACGGTAAATATTTTCATAGTATTTTTTGTGGGTGTGGCTTCTAATTTTCTTTTTAAAAAGGGGTTTAAAAAATTAAGAAAATATTAAAATGTTCTCATGGGGCTAATCGTAGTTTCATTTCCCAATCATGTTATTTTTTTATATTTTTATTTGTACTTTAAAGTAGAATTTTTAATTTTGGGTTTTTTGTATGAAGAGAGCCATGCAAGTGGAAAAGTTGGATAAAAGCTGAAGATCAAGACCAAGATGTTTAATCCCACAGAAAAACCTAGAAGAGACGAGTCAATCAGAAGCAATAGATGAAGACTACAAAGCATGTGAACCTGGGTGTTGCTTTTATATCCTTAATTGAAATATTATTTTTTTTGTGCAACACCAGACACATGTTTAAGGTACAATTTTCCTTTATTAATTTTCCAGCTCAGATTTTTTCTTCTAGATAATTGGCAAATCAAAATGTTCAATTTTCTTTCTTTTTCTTATTTTGGTGAATTGTTACAAATCTATTAGGGCTAGGGCTTTTACCAAGACATCACTTTGGTTGTAAATAAGGGTTTTCCTTCTTATTGTTAATTAGTTTGTTCGATCACTCAGACAGCTAAAATTGCATTCGAACTCCGGCATGATTGGCATTCGGCTTAGGGGAAGGTTACTCCTTATTTTCAAACCAAAGGTGAAGAGATGAATTTTTCTGCTTGATCTATAAAACACAACTTTGATTTTTTCTATTTTCAAAGTGTTAGGAGGCAGCAGCAGTGACAGCCACGCTTAGGTCAAAGTTTGTGTGTTTTATGACAAGCAAGAAAGCAAATTACTTGTCCTAAAGATGATTTGAGGTTGATAATTATTGACATATTTTTAGTCTAGTATATTATATTAAGCTAGGCAGAAGGCATGCAACATCAGGACAGTTTAGAGTCAAATTATTATCAATCTCTATCATCTTGAGGTCAGGAAACAAAAATTGTTTCACAATGTAATTTTGGTCTGTTTGGCCTTTAATGTTGCAGAAAGGACAATTTTTCAAAGGCAAGGCTCCTTGGACTTGCCAGTTTTGGTAAAAGCTGTTAGTTTTTCTGTTCTACCCTTTCTTAGGTCGGTTTGCACCAACGCTCATTTATCAGTCATTTAGTTATGTTAAATTTCATGATAATGAGTCGACGTCGAGGGACTACGCATTGGCAACACGGTAGGCAATAGGAACCAGCACTGGAAATGGGTGCAAACTGCCAGTGCTATCTATTGTTGCTGTCTGTAATAGATAGTACCTACCTCTGGTTGGGTAGAACATTGCTTTAAAAATAGGTTAGGTTGAAAAACTTAGGGAAGTTGAATATTGATGTTTGACAATGATCTTTAATGTACAAATGATCATTGATACTTCAGATGCAAGGAACATTGATACTAAATCACACATCCTTGCACACTGTGAAAGAATGCAGGTTTTTGTCATACTTCATTATGCATGCCGAAACTTAGCTAACCAAACTCCATCCATAAAAATCATAAACGTATTATAAAACACTTAGTGTACAAATGAAACTATTAACTACAGCCATAAACAACTACATCTTTATGTATATCCTAGGGAAGTATGACAAAATGTCTATCATTAATCATCAAGGTGTGTAAACACCTTGTATGCTTATGATAACTGCAAAATAAGAAAATTTCAATAGGAAATTTTCATGTTTACTGTGGAAGAAATTCAGAATTAAGTTTTCATAAATGTTATGTTTTTGTATTTGCTCTCATACACTTTTTACTCTTCCACAGTAAAAATAAATAATCCTAAAAATTATAAACTTAATAACCCATACTTTATGGGTTTAAAGTAACTAATTAACATTCGGCTATAGGAACTTTTTCTTTTTTCATTCGGCAATAGGCTTGTAGATTAATTTAATCTGTAAATGATAAAACATAAATTTATAATTAGTGAATAGATTTAATAGTAGTGGTGGTTTTGGTGGGTCTCCAGCTCCCAATGTATGAGGTTTATCATAGTATTTAGCTTTGTAGATTAATTTAGAATATTTTCTGCATTGGACTTGATGCCAATTTTATTAATTTTCTGATTAATAAAATAATCATCAAATCTATATTTCAGAAAATATTATACCAATAAACATAAAATAAAATAAAATAATCTAAACTTTAGTAAGCAAACATGACAACTTTATACTAACAACTTCTTTCCACAGCACTTTTCGGCTTTTTTCGACTACTAATTTTTCTTCCACAGGCTTTACTTTGCAGGTTTTTTATTTGATGACAGAAAATTGTATTATAATAGGAAAATTGTAAAACTAGTTTTAGAATTTTCATTACCAGTTGTAAATGCCTTGTCTCTGACTTGGCATGAATGAACAGAACATTGTAAAAGAAAATGAAATAAATTTTCATCTTTTTGTGTGTTTGGTGTTTAATGCTCACATTTCTATTTCAGCTTCTCTTGGAGGTGTAAGTATTGTCAGGTCACTCTTAGCTATTATAAACTTAATAGTTTATTTCTTAGTTTTTTTTCCCCAACAGCATCTGATTCACTTGAATGGTAACTGATCAAAGGATGTGCAGGTGGTATATATTGAGTAAATAATTTTTCTAAATGCATATTAGAGGACTATTTGACATATATAAAATTTTTTTAAACATTTTGTTGCTACAAATGCAAAACAAAAACAGGTCTAAGACTGGTCAATAATTGTTTCAAAGTAGCTAATGAGGCACTAACAACCAAATGGAAAATTGTTTTAGATCTATTTGAGAGTTAAAAAAAAAAAAAAAAAAAAATTCAAGAAAGTAATTGCTGAAGAAAAAAGCAAATTTGAATAATACACTTTTTTCTTGACAATTATAAATTAATCTAACTATGCCATGTGTATTTCTGTTTCAGCAGGCAACTAAAGTTATAATTGCTACATTTTGGAGCTCAACCAATTATAAAGAAGTACAGCATATTTTAAGGGAGTATAAACTTGATTTAAGTTGGAGTAAAATGTGAATATTTTAAGATGGAAATTGACAGTAAACTGGAACCTCAAAGAGCAGCACTTTTTTGTGGTGAAAAAAAAATTTCAAAAGTCAATAAAAATGTATCATCTGATTAAACACATCAAAGGAATGGAAGCAAAATGAACAAGCAAGCAGAGGAAACTTTGATGGCTGGAAACAAACAAATGTGTGTTAAAGAAAATATGAAAGTAACAAATTAAATCATTATCAAGAAAAAAAAAAAACTAAAGACTTCATAATGAAAGGTTAAATCACATCCCTTTAATTTTTTTTATTCAATTTTTTTTCATTGAATTTTTTTCCCCTTTTTTTTCTTTACAGCAATAATAATGGCCTTCGTGGTAGATTTTTCAAGATGATGGAAATCCAACCACTTTATTGAAGTAAAAATTAATGCATTTTAAAGGCTTTTAGGATTGACTTAGAATACTGGAGCACTGCAGCATGATTTCTTACAGAAGGCCAGATATAATGAAAGAAAGGGAAATTCCAGGGCAATTGAAAAGTAGGAATGAAGAATGTTACAATGAAGGTAAAACCAAATAGTGCAATAGGTTTCAACAAGGGTATTTGGGGTAACTAAAAAATGAAAGTGCACATGATGACAGACGAAGAATGGGAGATGGTCACATGTAAGAGTAAAGATAAAATCAGAGAGACAATGGGGAATCACTTGGATTTACATAATAAGAAAACACTAGAAAAAGGAAGAACTGCGATAGGGGCTACAACACTTGGATAATAGTTGAAAAAGAGAACTAAAATGGAATACTGGTACCATCAATGAAATATGGTAAAAACCCTGGGAAATGGAAGAATGGTAATGACTATGGAACTGGTTGAAAACAATGGGAAATGGAGAAATAGTAATACATCTGGAATATGGTAAAGATGCGTGGAAAGATACTGGTCCTGATAATGGAACATGGTTAAAATACTGAAAAAATAAAGACTAGTGATGGCAATGGAATAATTGGTTTAGATTGCTAAGAAATAGAAGATTGGTAATGGTGATGGAACATGGTAGGAAACATTGGAAAATGAAAGAATGTTAATGAAGATGGAATATGGTAGAATACAACTGGAAAGAGAAACTGGTCATATGGCAATGGAATATGGTAGAAATGCTGTGAAATGGAAGACTGGTCATGGCAATGGAATATGGTTTAGGTCACTAAGAAATAGAAGACTGGTAATGGTGATGGAACATGGTAGAAAGCACTGGGAAATGGAAGAATGGTAATCCAATCTTTTTCAATTAGCATACAATTAGTTTCAGTAATTTAATATTATTTCAGTGTTGAAATAATTAGAAATAAATCAGTAATATTCACTAGAATTAATTTTATGACATAATATTTTTATTAGGATTTTATTGTATTATATGCTATATTGTAAAGGCATTAGATCATGTATATATGAATTTTATGCTATATAAGCATTAAATTTATTATTTATTAATTATGGTAATGGCAATGGAATATGCTTCAAGTCACTGGGAAATAAGACTGGTAATGGTGGTGGAACATGGAAATATGGAATATGGTAGAATACACCTAGAAATAGAAGACTGGTAATGGT
>WUAP02008238.1:7358-20105 GCA_015163945.2 Stichodactyla helianthus | reverse complement strand
GGTGTCATTGAACAGCTCACCTCATGTAAAAACCACACTGAGAATATTGTCAGATGTGTTATAGGCACTTTAATAAGTAATTCCAATTCTGCTAATTCCATCTTCAGCCACCCAGATCGCAACAAGTTCTTGTTCGTTATAGAACTCATTAATGATACATGAGTTCTTTAACCAACATTGCTTGTTAGTTAAAGAACTCATGTTTCATTAATGAGTGTTTTAACTAACAAGAACTGTTGGTTAAAGAACTTGCATTTTAATAATGAGTGCCATCACTTGGTACCAATTGGTACATGCTATTGGCTGGACACCCTAATGAATTTTAATGAGTTTTTGAAGTATATCAATAGCTTTAAACTAATTAACCTAATGACTGTTTATTACAATTTAGCCCACAATAAGAATTATTTTTTATATATATTTTGTTAATCATAGAAGTGAGGCTATTGGAACAAATGCTTTTTATTTTATTTGCATCTCAACTACATGGCATCTATACTACCTTCCACTGAGAGGGACAGTGTCTTGCTTGAGAGGGGTGGGGATGTTAAAAGTTGATTATTTCACTGTATTGAAATTTCTATATCTTTGTCTTTTGTACATTTAGGGCCAGTCAAAGCCATTCGACCATGTGGTCAAGGCAAACATTGGTGACTGCCATGCACTTGGAATGAAACCACTGACATTTCCTCGCCAGGTAGGAGTTGTTTGCTGTTTTCAGGGTTCGTATGGGTTTTGGAAGTCTTAGAAAGTTTTGGAAATTGATAATGCATTTTTCCAGAACCTTGAAAGTTTCGAAAATTGATTTTGAAGCTTGTCCAGCTTATGCCTCGCAAAGAATTGTTTTCCTTGTAAAGCGCCAAAACGTTTTTTTGTCAGCACAATGTGTGGTGTACGTATTGTTTTGCATTGGTAAATGTATGTTGAATGTTCCAGATCCCATGAATTTGGCTTTATTTTCATGCTTTGTGTGGTTTTGGAAATTTGAGTCAAAGGGCTTTGGAAAGTTTTGAAAATTCTCACGGGGTCCTGTAAGAACCCTTTGTTTTCATGTTTAGATTTTTGTATGTAACTTGGGACACTGTTCTTCTAAATTATACATTTTTCATATCTTTAAAAATTTTTGAAAGGCTACAGGTGCATTATTATTTAATCAAACATTACCAAGTTCAGGAAGTCAAATCTTGCATGTTTTGATGTGCTCTTTCTTGTTATGATATGCTGGCCCTTAGGACTTCAATAACTACTGTAAGTGGAATGAAGGATATCTTGTTAGTATGACATAGGGTCTATTCCTTTAATCTGATTGCTAGTTTCTTGGAACGTCAAGTAATGATCCCATAGAATACATTGTATAATTTTTTATTTCAAATCAATTTACTGATACCACCAGTGATGTTGTTTGTAATCACAGCAACCAAGAATGTAGTCTCCTTTGCAGCTGTTACTAGTGTTGGTCAAATCCCTCCCCACTAACAGCTGCTGACTCGAGCCAAACATTCCTTTCCCATTGTTAAGTGTGAGCCAATCATATGCATCAGTAGATTGAGATGAATCACTTTGGTTTTAAATCTGGACTTTAAGCTGTGAGCAACTTGGCTTTGAATGAAGCTGAATATATTTAGTTTGCTTTGTTTGTTTGATGAATGAAAACACACCAAAAAATGTCTTTAGGCCAATGTGAGATGCTTTATTCTTGATTTTTTATATCCTAAAGTGTAAAATGATCCCTTTAGTGATTGAAAAAATTAGTGAGTAACGGCTGATTAAAACGAAATATATGCCAAGGTCAAAGGTCAGCTTTCCAGTAAATGGAAGCCTGCATCTCATTGGTCAATTCTCGGGAAAGGAATGTTTGGCTCAGGTCAGCAGCCATTAGTGGGGAGGGATTTGCTGACACTAATAACAGCTGTGAAGGAGACTACTGAGAATACCTCTTCAGTTCAATATTCAAATGTCTGGGATCTTCAAGTGTTCAACTTGGTCTATCTACAATATCTGGTCTTAATACAACTGTTAGCAACATTAGCTTCACTAATTAACTTGTCATTATGATGGAGGGTAGGTGCCTAGCAGCAGGGCAGTAGAAAAAAGGCAACTAGCTGGCAGAAGGTAACCATGGCAACCTAGCCACGGGTCAACCTCGGCACCTGTCACACTGCTTATACTTACCTTGTATAACCAGAGGAGGGTGGGCGGGGCAAAACTGTGATACTCAAGCAATGGCTAATGGCAACTCGGCTACAGCAGCCACGAGGCCTAAGGCCGCAAATGCACATCGGCAAGTCTCACACTGCTGGCCAGCAATCCACTCCAATTTAACTTTGCTTAAACTTAAGGTAATTCTGAAGAAATAAAACCGCACATGGAATTTTCATGAAACTTCGCACAGTAGTAATTTTTGAGTTGTTCATCCACAAAATGAAATAAAAAATGGGGGTCACTGTGTTCGTTTTTGCGCTTGATAATTTTAAAGTACACCATCTTTTGTGTCTTGAGGGCTAAACATTCGAAAATCAAAATCGCGGCAAACAAAATTCACTCCTTGAATCTTAGGATTGCTAGCTCTCTAAAGTGGACTTATTTTCACTCTTTGCATAACTTGACATGAAAATGCACATGTTAAGCGAAAGAAGGTAAAATTGGACGATATTATGTACCCACATAGCAGCGTGAAAGCAGCTTTCATCGACTTGTTTAGGAAAATATCTAAAATTCTGGACATGGAATCTTCCCAGTAATTACACATTAACAGAAAACCTTATTTTCGTTGATTTGAAGAAATAAAAAACATAGGTGCCCATATTCGTTTTTGTGCTATTGTCTTTTAAGATGGTGAATCTGGGTGTAAAGGCATCTGTGGCTGAGGGTGGACTAGGGCGAGTTTCAAGATAATACCTAAAACGTGCCTAGTTCAAAGTGCTCAAAGAAATATTGCTTTTACTCCATTTTGAGTCACATTCAATGCAAAGAAGCGAAGTGGGTTAAGCGAAGTTATCAGTATTATGCGCAGCCGTGGTGCACGGTGCAAAACTACGGAATTACCTTAACCACATTTATAACTTCATGGATAATGCAAGAGCCAAGCATTTTTGTCTCCCTGTGTACTGGTTATCAGTTTTCCTTACAATTTAAGAATTTACGAGACTTTCTTTAGGGTTATTCTTAAGATAAA
Organism: Stichodactyla helianthus; assembly: GCA_015163945.2. Lineage (NCBI taxonomy): Eukaryota > Metazoa > Cnidaria > Anthozoa > Actiniaria > Stichodactylidae > Stichodactyla > Stichodactyla helianthus. Next base: position 16,930 of record WUAP02008238.1, on the reverse strand, counting down.
CTTGTCCTGAGCACAGGCATAACAATGTGCTTTTTTAGACTCTGTCCACCCATCACTGTATTTGCTTTCATCCAAAAATGTGGTTTCTAACTTTCAGATTTTTTGGCCAGCAAAAATGGAAAACAAAAATACTCATGTGGATCAGAAACTTTTAATTTTATTGAAGTAGATTTTAGAAATCATGGGGGTACAACCTTGCAAAGTCCTTGAATTCTATTTTTCCTTGAAAAGTCCTTGAATACGTTTTCCATGGTGAATTTTTTTAAAACTTTTCACAATGAAAGTCCATTACCTTACCTTTCATTTGACACAATGCTAAAGCATTTGGTACTACAGAATTTCAAATAATGCAAAATCTTGAATTTGCCAAATAAAAAAATTCCACTGGACCAAATTTCTGAATATTTTGGCACTTGTTTAACCTTTATATGATAACATTTTACTGTCTAGTTTTTGAGTTATTTCAGAAAAAGATCAAAATAAAAATTCTTCACGTTCTGGTTCTGCACATGCTCATGCACAACCTTGTGCACGTGTGCTTCCAAAATCTATATGGAGCCACCTTAAGAAAATAGAAATATTCCTTGGATCTTATGGATTTGAAAAATTTCACAATTATTCTAACTAAGGTTTTATAGAGAACTTTAGTTTTCAGTTTTTTTCAGTTGGTTTTCATTCTTAAATCCATTGGTTCTGATAACCTCATTTTCATGTTGCAAAAGTAATGCGGGGTGGGCCAAGCATGTGCTTTGGCTATCTTTGGTTCTTGCAAATTAGCAGTCAATCAATCTTTACAGCTCAAAACAAGCCCTACAGGGATTGCTGACATGTAATGGTAACACAAAATTGAACAGAAATACTGCTTTAACATGGAGATAATCTATGTTGCCGAATCAAGCATCTGCTACATGTATACTTAGTTCTTTTAGAATGGAAAGTCATAATGAACATGTCAAGGTTTTCTTTGTATCCATTAGTTTTTCAGCCCAAAATACTACAGTGAGTTTTAAATAAGGTTTGTATTATTTCTACAGGTCATAGCCATGTGTGTTAATCCCGACTTACTTGATGACCCAAAGTTTCCTGCAGACGCTAAAGATAGGGCCAGAAGAATACTGACTGGCACTAGAGGATTTAGCATGGGTAGGTTCGTAAGCCTTGTCTGAGTTAGACAAACAAGGTGCATTGTGGTCTTGCTTTGGTACAAACACCACCATATAAGGCATAATGAGCAATAGGTGTTTGTACTGAAGCTAGATACATTACTGACATTTTAGGCCTCTATTTAAAGCTGACAATATACTGGGTGATTTTGATTGCTTGTTAAAGCGATTTTTGATTGCCTGATGAAAATCGTCATGTGTGTCTGCTGCTGTGACAATTTTCCAGAGCAATCTTGATCAGCATGACCAGCGATCAGAATCACCGATATCTAACATGCCAGATATTGGCAATCAAAATTGCTAGCAATTTTTATCACTTCAACAAGCTATCAAAATTGCCTAGCATGTCACTGGCTTAATACAAATACAAGACACTCAAAGAGCGTAGACTGGGTTGCCTTTGCTGAGAGCCAGTCTTGAGGCAAGCATGTGCATTGAAAACAAGACGGCCATTTGTGACAGATAGCAAAACAAAAAAAACAAAAAAATCATGGCATTTTAGACTAGTTTGCCACAGGCAACCTAGTAAAAAGGCTCAAGGTCTAAAATCAGAGTAAACTGACATCTTTTTTTAAATGGTGTTCAACATCGATGTTATCAGATTTGTACTGTACATTATCTAAACATCAACATAGTCCATGTAATATCCTAATATCCAGATCTTATTATGGTCTACATGTAATTTAGCATCTATTAAGCTTTTGTAGTTATGAAACATGGGTCATTCACTGCAGAGCTAGGCTCCAATCTAAGGTGAATGCCCAAAGATCAATTTGGAATTTAGAATTTGGTTTTTGCAGAGGGAGGAAACCAGATAACCCACACAAAAACCCTGAGCACAGGAGAGAACAACTCTACTCACATGTGATAATGGTCCATGAATTGAACCGCAGACCCCCAGTAGTGAGAGAGCAAATTAACAGCACATACCACCACATGCTTCACATAAGCATTGGCATTTAGGATATTTCCAGACCAAAATGAGAACCTCAGAACTTCAAAGTCAGCTGGTTAAAATCATGAAACATAATTTGTAAATTACAATAGGAATAATTGATTCCTGGTGTTGTTTTCTAGGTGCGTACAGTGACTCAGCTGGTCTAGAAGTTGTCCGTATAGATGTTACTAAATATATTGAAAACAGAGATGGACATCCTGCTGACTACAATAATATCTACCTTATCAGTGGAGCCAGTGAGGGAATTAGGGTAAGTGGTGCAAATTCTATCCTTTTGATGTCATCTTAGATTTTGAATGTTCATTTTAACTTCTAGATTAAACAAAAGGCTAATAAGCTTGTAGAGAAATCATTATTGTCACAGAATTGAATTCACACTTTGCATTCTGGGTGTTGTAGTCACACATGCATGTGGTGTTTCTTCATTATCAAAAGTTACAAGTTCAGAAATGGCTTGGAGGTAACTCAGGGCTTTTTTCCATGTGTTTAGTGTCCCGCCACGAATGCATACATTTTGTTACTCAAAGTGACAGTTTTGCCACCAAAGTGTCATGTTTTAAACGTGAACAAACCAGAAAAAATAGTTCACATTTCAAGCTTGGATGCAAATGGTAGTAACTGATTGCCAGTATCTGTTTTTAGTATGAGATCATGTGTAATTCCTTTGAATGTTTACAGTTTATACAGCTTCTAAATATTTTTAAGATAACTTCGTTTCTGGTTTCAAACTATAGTCAATCTTAAAGCTTCTTCAAACAAGTGTAAACCAAGGTGCAGACAGAGCTGGTGTAATGATACCTATACCACAGTACCCTCTGTACTCGGCTTCTCTCTCAGAACTCAACTCTTATCAGGTACGGGTTCAATTTCTGTAAAAGCAGTTGCATACTAATGGTAAAGGAGTCGGATTTATGTCCTGGTGATGGTATTTTGCAAAGATCAGAGCATCCCAATAATGAATTTATCTGAAAACAATAGATTTGAAGATAAGCAATACCCTGCAATACAAAGGAACCTTCCATGAAATACTCTGTGTTCTTAGAGGCAGGAGAGGCAAGAAAAAAATCATGGTGTCTTTAACATAATTATATATACACCTATTTCAAAAATCATTGTGATCACAGCTGAAGGCAACAGTCAACACTCCAAGACTGCAAAGGATTTCGGTAATTTTTCTCAAATTTAATTCATCTAGAGTATATTTTGGTTGCATGCGTTTGTGACATATATTTCTGGCAAGCTGCTATGGTAGCTCAGGTGTTAAACCGAATATTTTGGAAAATACCAGTACTGCAAACACGACTTATGAGAAAAATTACCAAAATCCTTTGCAATCTTGGGGTGTTGACTGTTGCTTTGGCTGCGACAATGATTTTTGAAATAGGTGTATATACTGTGTGTGTGTGCGTGTGCGTATATCAATTAACATACCACTTAATGATGGACAACTTACACCCAATGTTATCATTACCTGTGCAGATCAATTACTATCTTGATGAGGACAATAACTGGGGATTAGATATTGATGAACTGAAGAGAGCTATTGATGCAGCCAGACCTCATTGTAAACCCAGGGCTTTGTGTGTCATTAACCCTGGAAATCCTACCGGTAGGGTTTGTTTAATTTCCTTTCTTTTATCCATCCTTTCCACTCTCCCTTCCATTCACAGACACACCCAATCCATCAATCCTTTCTTTCTTTTTTCCATCCTTTGTTCACTTGCTTGCTTCCTTTCTTCAGTTCTTTATCCATCCACCCATCTATTCATTATTTTTCTGTCTATCCTCTTCATTATTCATTTCTTTTTCTTTCTTCCTTCCTTCCTTCCTTTCAACCTTTCTTTCAACCTTTCTTTCTTTTTGTTTATTCATTTTTTCTCTGTTTTTTCTTTTCCTTTTTTTCTTTTTTTCTTTCTTTTTGCATCATAATTATATGTATTCACTCTTTTGTATTTGTATTTTCTGTTCAGGTCAAGTACTTTCATATGAAAATATTCAAAGCATTATTAGATTTTGTAAAGAGGAAAAGCTTGTCATCATGGCTGATGAGGTAAGTTTATTTTTAATTAGCACAATAGCAAAATTGCTATAGTGTGTTGATGAGATATAATAATTTGTTGAAAATGGAAGATGTATACTAAATCAAATGTAGCTGTGCAGATGCTCACCTCTCAATAGTGCAACCTGGAGGAGAAGCTTCTCAAGTCTTATTTTGTTTTGACTCTATGATATATTCATTGAAATTGGAAGGGGGTCAACGTAATGCTTGAAAAGCCTCTATTTCCATTCTAAACCACAAATACATGTACAGATAATTCCTACTTTTATGTACCTTTTTTCCCTTTAAGCTAAAAGCAGTGTCTTTTGTTATAACTTTAAAGATTAATGCCAATGTCCTGTGGCTTGGCCTGCATTATTTCTTCACACACAGCTTGAGAACTAAAGCAATACCTACCAGTATCACACCATGCAAATTAAAAGATTATACGTCCGATGCCATTGGCATCTTTGAGGTTTTTTTATTGTAAAAGGCTTAGTTAGGGAACAGACTTTGGGTCATAGAAAATAATCTGATCAATGTGATATAAACCACATACATTATACACCATACTAAATGCTTTAAATGCAAAGCCAGGCATTATGACACCATTCACCTTGAATTCAGATTTTCTAAGCTAATACTTCCATGTGCTTTAAATTTGGATTTTTATAGCTATACTTTATTGTTGCGAGGGCAAAATTGAAGTCTTGTTTATTGTATAAACCCTGTTATCACTATTTGGTTTTTTTTATTGCTATTATTATCCATTTGTTCTTTACTTTATAAGAAAAGGGACAGCTGTATGGTATTTTTTGTGGTCAGCCACTGTTGTTTTCATGTCCAAAATATGCACACAACCCCAAAACTACGGTATACTCTTATCATCTTGAAATGCTAGAAATTAGAAAAGATATACATCTTAAGTCCTTGTGGGTTTTGGTGTTTAATGTCAAAGGGGTGAGATATGGAAAAACAGTCTTTTGTTGACTTGGGAAAATGTTTTTGATCATTAAATGGTATGAAATATTATTGGAGAGTATATTCTAGAGGTTAGCCACAGATTTTAATTTCCAGAATAGACATTCAGGGTTTGGAATCACCTTCTGTTCTTTTTCAAGAACATCTTAATTACAATGTAATTATCAGGCTGTGTCCTCTTAAACTTGGTTCCTTCTTGCTGCCTCTTGATTACGTTTGTTTGTTGAAAGGTTTTAGTTAATGAATAAATGAATGCATGGATGGGAAAAGCAATTAATGAATGGATGAATTGTGGAATGGATGGGTATTTCAGATAATGACTGTAGCAGTTTTCATATGAGTGGGGAAACCTACTGTACTGATTTGGAGAATGTACATAGTTGATTATGCAGTAACACTAATGGCTTTCCACAGTTTTCATAAAAATCATGCAAGTTTCATAATATAGAACTTGGGAAGAGAACTACATGTAATGGGAATGGCAAACAATCTTTTACAGGATATGCAGTAAAGTATTAAAGATTAAATATTAAAGTATCCCAGTCATTAGCATATGGAATGGAAAAAAACTTCAAATTCAAGATGTATTACTCTACATTTTTTGTTGAACGAGGTTGCTGTTCTTTCTTAGAGGCATATTGCATTGACAGCAAAAGAAAATCTATAACCTTTATTGCCAGCTTTATGATTGTCAAATTTAATTGTTCAAATTTTCCCCTCATCCAAAACTGATTGATTTGACAGGTATACCAGGCAAATGTTTATGCAGAAGATGCAAAGTTCCACTCATTTAAGAAAGTCCTCAGAGATATGGGACCAGAGTATGAGAATATGGAACTGATATCATTCCATTCTACATCAAAAGGATTTCTTGGAGAGTGAGTTATGGGTTATTCCTTAAATATGTTACTAATGCAAATGAGCTCTATGCATTCCAGGGGTTGAATGGCCAACAGTTTGTCATTATTTAATCAAATGAGACCAAACTCCATTGCATACTTTGATGTGTTCTTTCTTGTTATGGAATTCTCTTCTCATTTTTAGAGCAGATTTCATTTGACTGTGAAAAGCTCACAGCATGAAGACAGTTGTGACACCATTAAGTCACAGCAAGGCACATCAATATTCAAGAAAACAACACGGTCATGGCAAGGCATGCTTACTGCACTGATCATGCTACAAGCTTTTTCACAGTCATACAAAATCTGCTCTGTTAATCAAAGAAATTTATATCCAGGCCTGTGGTTAGTTCTTTTTTGCATTTGTGGAAAACATAATGTCATCTGTTTGGCTTATACAAACACAGAAACGTGCATGGTCAATATTCTCCTATCCCAGACTAAATGCTTGGTATAACCTAAAATGTGCTTTATGCTGCAATTTTACATGCACATTTAATGTACATAAACCTCGACTTGAAACCACTGTTTCATGATCAATCCAGACAAATTTGGGAAAGGTCTATTCAATTCTCTACAGGAGCTCCCACATCCCCCATAATGCTTTGCATTTTGGGGGAAACTGAAAAGAAAATTCATGTTAGAAAACTGGAAACTTTTCATACAGATGTTGAGTAGGTTTGCTATCATCAGTGAAACACTGACTAGCAATTTGATCAGAGTTAATTCACACACACACACACACACAGGAAAACCAAAAAAGTGTACGGTAGTGTTACAGACAGTATATGGACTTACTAAGAAATGTCTTGATATTTACTCACAAACCTGTTCAAATTTTTTTTCTTTTTGGTTTTGGTTAATTCTGGTACATCCATAAACATTATTATCTGTTTTTTCATCCCTTCTTATTAATTTTTATGGTAATATTTAAGATTTCTCTTGTCATTTACCCCCAAAGCGCAAAACATTATGGGGCATGTGGAAGTAAATATTAAATAGTTTTTGTCTGTACTAGTTTTAACAGATAAATGTTCTGTTCTTGTAGGTGTGGTTTTAGAGGAGGTTACATGGAAATTGTTGGACTAGATCCTGAAGTCCGGTTCCATTTGAACAAAATGTTGTCAGCTAAACTTTGCCCATCAGTGGTTGGACAAGTAAGTTATCATTTTTTTACTGGTTTGAAATATAAACAAAGCCCATCGTGCCTTTCTTGATGCCACATAATATCTTTTTAAGCAAATTAGAAGTGAGTTGTGTGTGAGAATTTTGGCTGATTCAAATGTGTACTGTTAAATATTCAAAAAGAAAGCAAATTAGAGTTCATAAATAATGCACTCGTCAATGTAAACCCCTGCCTCACAACCCAGGCATGACCAGGGACTTGGAGTTTGGCGTCTGTGAAAATGGGGGGATGGTTACATTGATTGGTACATACAAACAGACCACAAAAAAAGGATTTTTGTAGCTCACTTGAGTGTAATGTTTTCCCAATACAGACCTCTTGGGAATACGATTCTTTGTTTGAGGTTTATCCATATTTATGTATCTTCTCAAGCGTTACCGTTAAACAAAGGAAAAACCCAAAAGAAACGACATGTGACCTTTAATGGAAACAATGAATAAGGTCTATTGGCATTTGAGTTTAATTTTTGATATTAATTTTCTATTCAATCAGGCAATGATGGATTGTCTTGTCAACCCTCCCCTACCAGGAGAAGAGTCTTATGAAAGTTTTACAAAGGTAGGAATTGTTGTCAACCTATTATTTTGATGATGATTCCATTTTTCTCTTAGTACAGGAATTGATATGATATTCTGCTTAAGACCTATTGTAATGCCTTTTCAATTGCAGCAAAAACATGAAGTGCTTCAGTCTTTCAAGGAGAGAGCAAAGCTTGTCCAGGACACATTTAATAGTGTTGAAGGATTTCACTGTAACGAAGTGATGGGAGCAATGTACTCCTTCCCAAGGTTTGAACTGCCCCACAAGGCCATTGTAGAAGCAAAGGTATGTATGCGAAATTGAAACAGTAAATGGAGTCACCTAATCCACTTGGACGTAATGCTGTCCCATTTCAGACCACGCGTCATTCCCTTGGGTATTGTTTCTTTGTTTCTCGGTAGCGCTAGAAAAGATACGTTAATATGGATGAACCTCACAAAGAATCTTATTCTCAAGGGATTGACACGTGGTCTGAAATGGGAAAACATTACACCCAAGTAGATTTGGTCTATTCCTAGTTATTGTCCTTGATTAGGTAACGGACATTATTTTGCAGTTTTGACCTTTCTCACAAGTAGATTTTGTTCTGAAGTTGATTTGTTTGGCAGTTTAACGTAACCAGCTGGGCGGAAATAAATTCTCTAACCAATCACAGTCCTTTTTGGTTTTTCATGGCCGGCCCTATGTTCAAGCACTATTTTCAACCTGAAAACAATTGGAAATTTAATCCGATGTATTTTGACTCCTAGAAAAATCCAAAACTATTAAATATAGTGAAATTTTAAAAAACACGCGAGAAATAATTGAGTGAGGGCCGGAGGTTTTGTCTAACAATGCTTTGCGCAGCTAGTTGTTCTCTCAGCTGGAACTGACGATGGCCTGCAAGCCTTCTTTTCTTTTTTGCCTCGCCTTGGTCTTTTTTCCATTTCATTCCCTTCCTTACATCTTTTTTCCCTCTATACCTCTCTCCCCTTTTCTCTCTTTCTGTTCTCTCTCAGGGAGGGGTGTGCAAGAGAGAGGTGCAGGGGTGTGCAAGAGAGAGGTGCAGGGGTGTGCATATCCCCCTCTGAGATGAGTTACTTACAGTCAATAGCCCACTTCCGAGATATGCTTCGCTTGTCACGCACAAAGGTTTCAGAACGAGGCTTCGTGCTAAATTAAATTTATTCTTTTCTCCTGGCATGGATCACTGAGCATTATGCAGGAAGCCTCACATTGAAACCTTTGTTCATGACAGGCAAATCATATCTCGGAAGTGGGCTATTATGGATTCAATATTATTTACTTTTGGTGCTAGAGGCCTGATCATAAATGGTGCACGCCTCTCAAAAAATCCTGGAGATGCGCCCCCCCTCAAAAAAAAAAAAAAAATTCCTGTATCTGCCCATCTTTCTTCCTCTCTTCGTCTTTCTCTCATTTTCATTATTTGCTTTTTTATTCCCCAAGCAGTCAGATGGATTCGTTAGGGTTACTCTATCAATACCGTTTATTAATAAGTCCCCTTGGAGCGTTTTTACGCTCTCGTAAGTTTACTTTTCCTCCTTTTCGTCTTGTCAGTCACATGGTCTTCATCCCGATAGTTTCTACGCCATGCAGTTACTAGAAGAAACTGGTCTCTGTGTTGTTCCTGGTAATGGTTTTGGACAGAGGGATGGTACCTTCCATGTAAGGTAAGAATTAAACATGCACTGGCCAGCTGGACATGTTGATGTAATATCAGGGATCGATTTGGCGGGGGGGGGGTGGGGGGGGGGGACCAGGGGGCCGGTGGGCCCCCCCCCCCCCCCCGAAAAACAATTTTTTAAAA
>WUAP02008127.1:0-20112 GCA_015163945.2 Stichodactyla helianthus | reverse complement strand
CCTTAAGTATTTAAATTTACTTTTAAAGCATTTTGCCGTTAAATTACTTTTAATATGGTATGGGGCGTCATGGTATAAATATTGGGGGCGTTATGGTGGGGCGTCATGGCTAGGGGGCGTCATGACCGGTCACCAATGAAATTATGGCCATTACACAGTTATCATATTAGGATAAGAAAGTAAAATCTACTGCAATGATTTTCTAGATTTAGTGCCAGTGTACCAGTAAAATGATAATATTATTCCCTAATTATCATCATAGTTGGAAGCCCTAAAGAATAGGAAAAAAGAAAGAGAAGAACTTGGAGTACAACTATATGGAGCTCAACAAGAGCTGGCAAGACAACAGATGTTACTTGAGAAAGAGCATGATTCATTCAATGAAGCAAATCAAAGGCATGATCAGTGTGAAATGAGTCTTAAAGATGTCAAAAATATGCACAAACAGATCATGGATGAATTGAATCACAATAGGAAAAAAGGTGAGCTGGGATTGTTACATGAACTGTGAGTGAGGTATGAATTTGAAAGAGTAAAAATCGCACATTACATAATCATCCTCAGACTTTATCACTAGTCTGCAGCAGCAGTACATGTACATTCTGGGACTGTTATCTTAGCCAAATAACACTGAACAAAAGAACCACAAACCATGATGTCCTTTGTTTGCTGTTCAGAATGCACTGCTGTGGCAGACTAGCGATATAGTTTGTTTTCCTTAAAATATAATAAAATATTTGTGATTAGGTCAATTGTCTCCTTTATATCATGTACAAGGCTTTTGATCGACTCACTACTGGTTGCAAACATAGTATACATACACTGGATGGTGCATGGATTGCTGCAAATTTATTAATGTTTTGTGTAACAAGCTCCATGTTGGAGCAAAGTTTATGGAACTGATGACATGTTAGATCACAGTATAATTTTGATGCATGTAAGAATGCTCCAGGGATATTTTGATTTGGAGGGGCTGATGACTGCTGAAGGTGGGAGCAGCTAGCAGCTGAGTAGGAACTTGGTATTGTATATGAACAATTCAAAATGGTGGCAAAATTATTGGGGGGTGGGGCTATAGTCCCCAAGCCCGTCTAGCTCCATGGTCCCTGTGCACAGACAGCAGGTACATGGTGAGCCAGTATGTCAAAGCATAGCATCACCAATTAGAAAGCAGTGACAAAAAGATCAAGTGAAGTAATTATGAGCCATCCTAGCTGCAATTTCAAAATATTTCATGGCATCACCATAGGTTGCTCAAATTTCATTTGCAATCTCCCTAAAACATTGTTGTCTTTACAGCAATTGAATTGAGAACAGAAGTAGAAAACATCACAGCAAGGCTTCACTACATGGAAGAAGCCAAAGAAGATGTAAGATCTGACATTGCTGTCATGAGGAGGGCTGCTGAAAAGGCTGATGTTGAAGTTGCCAAGGCGGAAGGGGATAAAAAGAAACAAGACTTACTAGTAGACATGTTAACTCAAAAAGTGGACCACTTACGTGAAGAAATCAACATGTACGAAGCACAGTCTGTTGCTCAGTCAGAGGAAACTAAATCTGCTCAGAAAAATCTTTCTGAAGCTCTTACAGAAATTGAGGTATTGTATGGAATATATCCCAAGACAGATTTAGCAATTAATATACTAGACCAAATCCACTTGGACGTAATATTTTTCCATTTCAGAGCATGTGTCACTCCCTTGACAATATGATTCTTTGTTTGAGGCTTATCCATATTGATGTGTCTTCTTCCCAAGTGTTATCAAGAAACAAAAAAGAAAAATATCCAAGAAAATGACTTGTGGTCTCAAGATAATGTTGTCTTAACACATGCAGACACATGGCATCACAGTTTAGGTTCATGTCTTCACAGGACATAACCTTTCTTTCATCCTTATGAAAATATTATTAGATTTTAAAAAATTATAACATGCTTCTATGTAGTCCTATTGAAAATATATCATTTAAAAATGTAGTTCTTTTATCACATGTTGCTATAATGAGAAATACAGGATTCAATATTGAACATGTAATCCCTTTATATTTGATACAGTGGTTTGCTCTACTTGTTTTGTTTAGGCACTACACCTGGAACAAAAACAACTGCTTCAGCAGTGGAATAGCAGTTTGATCGGCATGAAAAGGCGTGATGAAGCTTATTCAGCAATGCAAGAGGCATTGAAGTAAGTGGAAATACTACATTTGATAATAGACTGACCTCCAAACCCTTGAAGGGATGTATGAGAATGTTCCTACCACATAAATAATAAATAAATAAAATAAATAGGAATTTGCAGTGGATTCCACAGAGTGGCTCTTCTTCCACTGATTTCCAAATGGAATTTTAGAATTAGCTGACTTTTTATGGAGGGAGGAAAACTGGAGAACCCGGAGAAAAACCCTTGAAGCACAGGAGAGAACCAACAAACAGCTCTACTCACATACAACACCAAGCACAGCATGGCTCGAACCCATGTATCTTCTCCACCCCCTGGATATAGCAGATTCATGTGAGTAGGAAACATATATGTTACTGACTTACAACTTACAGCACATACATGGTGCAGTATGCTGTAACATTGAAATGGCTTCCTATTGTTTTCATGTCAATCATCCAATCACAAGTTGTAGTTACGGCTACATAAGTACAGTACTGCTCTGGTACAGCTAATTTGCCATAGAGTTTCCCACTCATATGAAATCTGCTCTATGATTGTCAAAAAATCCACCTCTGGGAGAGAACTTAAAGATTCTTTAGATATCACACAGATTTAGATTTTCATAATATTTTTGACAGAGGAAAATTTAGCTTTTTTTTGTGGTATTCATTTCAATTTTGGTTTACTATCATGTGGATACAAAAACATATTTTTAGGCATTTACTGCAATTTTCTCTTGATAACACTAACTGAGGAAATTTTAGCTTTTTTGTAGTATCTAGTTTATTTCCGTTGTGATGAAATTGATATGCATCACTATTGCATTAGTGCATTATCGCTATAGTGAAGCAAAATCGTTTATGAAGTTTTGAGGAGTACAGTTGGAATACAGTATATTTTAAAGAATATACAGTAATCTCTGTAAAGGAGTGTAGTCTGTTACTTAAGCTATGTTTACACTTGAAGCAAACCATCCCAGATATGTTGAAATTTCCATCCCGGATTCGTTGAAATTTCCATCCCAGATTCGTATCTGTTTACACTTAAAAAAGGATCCCAGATTTGAGTGTTTGTACTTGTCAGGATTTCTACAAATTTGGGATAGTTCGCTTAAATGTAAACACTGCCTTATGCATTATACATCGTAATATCATGGACAAAGGAAAACAGTGTTTGCATAACAAAAGAAATTTACACGCATTTAATCTGTGTCTTACACTCATTTACACGTGATTCCGCTCGCTCGATTTACACGCCGCATGTGCTAGAAATTGAGTGTAATACACGCAAAAATACAGTGCGTGTACATGTTACGATACATCTGAGCTGTACTGTGTTCTTTTATTTTCTATTTTCTAGTCTTCAAAGACAGAGAATCTTAGCCATCGAGACTGAGATTGAAGGATACAAGAAGTCAATCAGTAAAGCACAGGAACAGAATGAGCAGATCACCATGATGCAGATCAAGATTGAGGCAGATATCTCAATGGTCAAGAAACTCATGTCTATAAGCAGGACCAAACTAGAAGCACTTAAGACTGAGTACAGCACGTACACAAGGACACTGCATCAAACTGAACAGCAACTGAACAGAGCTCAGACAGTAAGTACACATACATCAGGATGGTTTTTCTGTTAGATCCTTTTTCTCTTCTTTTTAGTGGCCAAATTTAGGGATGAAACCAAGGAAGGCTCATGGGAAGTTTTAAAAATTACCTGAGGCACCTGAGCCTCATCCTTGGGCCACAAATGATTTTTAACCCTATAGAGGTATTTTAACCACAGGAGAGATTAAAATACACCCCCTCACCTATGATACCCATACGATCACCATGACATTAGATGGAGAAGTGATACAGTACAGGAACATTTTTTGTTTTTTGGGATTGTGAAAATGATACCAAACCCAGTAGTGGGACATAATTATCCTTGAAAAATGGAATAAATATTCAAGGAATATTGGGATATTCATGTCCCATTATTGGATTTTGTATCATTTTCCCTTTTTTTTTTTAATTTGTGAATTAGAAAAAAATCCCTGTGGTAGTTAGCAGGTCTACAGGTTGTCTGCCAGTTTTTCAAAAAACTGCACCCTATTTTTCAAAAAGAAAGAAAGAAACAAAAAAACATTTTAAAAAGCCAAAAAAACCTTTTCCTTCTTTGATTCTTAACATCCAATTTTATCCGTACCCCATAGGAAGTGATACTTAAAGAAAATGAACTCACAGCTTTAAGAAAACAAATCGAGCGGGAGTTTTTGGAAAAAGTTGGACTGGAGGATGCAATCATGGAAAAGTTGAGGTCACAATTAACCATGGATAAAGCAGCTCAATATACCAAGACATTGACAGACAAGATGAGAAGAAGAGCCACTGAACTGGTAACGTGCTATTCAACGTCATTGCTTAATATTCAATTTTTTAAATAAAATTCATGTTCGAGGTTTTGGGTCCGTGCCCGTTATCAAGTGGTTGACTCCTACATCTAGGGCGAGGGAAATTTTTCCCATCTTGCACATTAGTTTATGACTGTCATAGAAATATCAAGAAAAATGATTTAATTCAATTATATGACACTTTTTTCCCCTTGTTTGTTTGCTGTTTCGTTTTTTTGTTTTGATCGTTTTCCACTTTCTTTGATTGCTTTAGATGTTTTGTTTGCTTTTTCTTCATAGTTTAACTTATTGTTTATCTCGTAATTAGGAAAGCCAAGTTGCTGAAGTGGAAAACGAGATTTCGAGAGACGTGCTGGAGATCTCCAACACTTCGACCCGAGTAATACAGCTTCAATCAATAATGGACCAACTGAACGACGAAATACACCAGAAAAATGAAGACATATCCAAGATAGAAGGAGAAATAGTCAAAAGAAATGCGATCATCGAGAGAAAACAGGGAAGCATTGATCAACTAAACAAAAAGGTTGATCAGATTAAAAGCAAATCTGGGGTAAGAATATGCATTTAGTTACCATAGCAATTTTTGTTTGGGAAAGGTTCGGTGCTGACTAGCACATATAGTACACAATACGACATCCGTAATGCGTAAATACCTAGAACGGTTTCCGTAGTGACTGCCGAACGTACCGTGACCGTGATGTTGCCGTGTCAAAGCATTTTCATTGGATGAGAATTTAGCTAGCGCGATGCGATTGGTTCAGTTGATACCTTGAGTGCCGCGTGTCGTGACGTTTCACAGTCATACGAAAAGTGCTCTAATGATATAATGGCGGTAATGTACGGTAACAGCAATACGCCTACGAATTCGTCATATCGTTTCCTACCTATACGAATTCAGGCGCGGATGCAGGGGGTTGAATAGAGTGGATATGCGCCTTCCTTTTTGAAGCGGTTATGACTTCATAATAGAGAGCTTAAGCACCAGGCGTTTTTGTCAACACGGACGCCAGAATACCGAGGAAGACTAGATCGAGAACGCTGTTTTTGGCGCGAATTTTGGGGTTTAAGCCGACGCGTGTGCGCAGCACAGACATGTGACGCCTGTTCTGTTTGCTTGCAATTTAGAAAAGACATTTTTTACTATTTTGACGATCTAAAATGAAAAGTTATCAAGTATAAAACGATGCTCTTTGTGTAAAATTATACACAGAAAATTTCGGAATACAGACGATGAAAGGAAAGGGAACAGCGACTTACATCTTTCACGTTTTACACTTTCAACACGGACGGGAAAGCTATAGTTTTCAGCTCAGTGACGTGACGTTACGGACGTCAGGACGTCAGGAATCCTGTAAATTCACTTCCGTTTGCCGTCCGTGACTCAAAAACGCCTGGTGCTTAAAGCTCTCTAATATAGTGACTAAACGTTCCTCCTAAAAAAATGGATCTTGGTACGTAAGACAGTCACCTCCTCTTATAAAACCTGGATTCGCGCCTGGGATTCCGCCCAAGCCGCGCCCAAGCCGAGATCATTGAGTTAGACATCATCTCATCCCCATCGGACCCCTCTACACCTTAATTACTCTTCAGTAAATCCTCTTTACTTCGCGGAAGTGTGTATTCCTTGGAAAGTGTAAAGCAATGTTATGAATAGAAGAATTTACTTTCTCAAGTTGAACAAGTTCGGACGTAAATCAGACAAAATTGGAGGGAGCGGTGGTAGTTTGTGAAACAACATCTACAGGACCATCTTTATGTTTTCTTAGTGTCAATCCATTTTTACATACTGCTTGTATTCAAGAGATTTTGGTTTCTGACTGATTACTCTTTGTTCTTGGTTAGGGAGAAGAGACTGGTCCCATGGAGCTGCAGATTCACACGCTTCAGAAACAGATCGAAGCGCGCATGAATGAAATTATTCAGCTGCAACAGTTTTGGTTGAGAGGACAGAGTGAACTGGTTAAGACTATCAAAGATGTGCAACAACAGAACCAAGACATGGAGTATGTCAAGAAACAGTATACCATATTACAGCAGAAGAAGATGAGGATTGAAGGTACTGTAATCAGAGTTAAGTAATGGCTAGGCCAGATCCAGGGAGTAGAATGGATGGTTAACCAACCCCCCCCCCCCCCCAAAAAAAACACACATACCAGCCCCTATAAGAGATGGGATTTTATCAGAAGAGGCCATGTTTATGCCCTTGAAACGTTTTTTCTTGGCCGGGTAAACTCGAGTGACGTGTTTGAATTTGAGGCCAGGCTCTTTACCAGTTAGCGCATCAAAATTGTTAAATTGCGACGTACTTCCGGATCCAATTTCCCACGAAAACAAATCTAGTATTTTCCACCTGCCACAGTCTATGGCATGATCCGCCCTTTTTATCCTCAGGCGAAATCGATTCTCACAATCATGAGATCTCGGACATCAATCGAAACATCCGCAACATGCAGAACGACATGATTAAACTGAACTCCCTGATAACAAAGGAACATGGGTATAAAGAAAACCTGGCACAAGAGAATACACTGATGGAAAGTGACTTTATACAATCACTGAGGGTAAGCACGAATATAGCCATCGCTTTATCTTAAACGTTGCAGATCGGTATAAAGCTTATTCACTTAACGTTGTCACTGAAAAAAAGCCTAAAGCTTTGAGAGCGGAATCATGAAATGTTTTTCACTGTGATATTGTTACAACAAGAAACTCACTGTATGCTTGCAAATTCTACAATTTAGGCAATCTAATTAAGGAATGTATGTCCACAGCGAAGTTTGTTGGTAAACAAAAGATAAATGAAAGCTTTTAGGCTTTTTTAGTGACAACGTTAATTGAATTAGCTATATAAAGAACTACGAATGGAATTGGAATTTAGAAATTGTTTTTTTGCGGAGGAAGGAAACCGGGAACCTCGTGAAGCAATGTAAAACAACGACTGTTTCCATATACTGTATGATACTAATATCGTTGAAGCTGCGGTTCAATACTCGAACTAATGCGGCCGCGGTTAAATGCTGTGAAGCCAGTACACACCATCCGTGCTTCTCATACCGGCATTGAAGACCATACCAGACCTTAAATGATCCGATAATTTACAGTGTTTGAGCCAGGCCGCGCCATTGCCCCAATCCCGCAATAAAATGTATTCTGTCCCTCTAAAATTGCAGTGAATGGTCTACTTGACACCCAAGAAAATGCCTTAAGGGACAGTCTCAGCTAAAATGACCCTTTCCTGAAAATCCTGGCTCAAACACTGGATAATGTTTTTGTGAAGTTTGCTTAAATTCCTCAAATGTCTTCGTCCACTCTTACCCAATCAGACATACCCCAAAGTGCACAGCATCCAATCACAGTCCTTGACTGACAAGGAAGCCCCACTACGGTATTTTTGAAGCCAAATCGCTGATATTTAATTTCTTTCTTTCTCAGGAAGCTGAGCGCGAATCGCTCCAAATGCAGGATCAAATCGAAGCTTTGACCGAAGAAAAAGAACGCCTGTTGAATAGCTTAGTGGAAGCAGAGTAAGAACCCTATTCTTATATATCTAGTTCGTAGGTAGCGGATGACAAGACAAGATTAAAAAACCTACACTTTAGACTTAATTGTATAATACACGTCATATCAACTCTTCCTCCTTGAAACTCCGGTTGGGCTGGGTTAGTACTCGGATGGGCGACCACCGATAGCTACTTGGTGAATTCAGAACTTTTCTTTTTTATCTTCGATTTTATCTTTCTTTCTTCAACAACAACAACAACAACAAATTAAGAATAAGTCTTCTGTTATTGACCCTTAGCATCTAGTCCTTAGCAATTCGAACAACACTCGGCCATATTCCTTATTTTCTTTGTATTCCCTGTAATTCCTGCCCCTCCAAACAGTTCATAGATTCTTCTCGAACTCGACTAGTTAACTTACTCCCCCGCTCGATTTGGGAAAGACGAAATCACGATATCCGCTGATCCAATCACAGTGCGCGAGATCATTGCTGTAGATGTTTCGACCTTGTACCATCAAGGTCGCGAATTGCTCTATATCTTCGTGATATAAATCTCTTGTCTTTGTCTTCCAGGCGTCAGATTATGTTGTGGGAGAAGAAAACCCAACTGGCTCGTGAAGCCAAGAATGCAGTCGATACAGACTATGGTCAGGGTGAGATCCATGCCATGAAGGCCGAGATTCACCGGATGGAGGTATGCCATTACACATAGTTCATTTAGACTAGAACGAGAATGTTATTGTGCCATTGCAATTTCACTTTTGTAGTTCCCTCAACCCTGGCCCTCCTCCATTTAGGGCATCTATGCATTCTTTCTTTCATGCAGGATTTCCTCATTTGCACTGTTTCTATGCGCCCACGATTATCCGGTGTCTTCTACCTGAACACAGAATTTTCTATCATCGATTCCCCTAAATCCAATTCTTACCTTTGGAGTTAATGTCCTCAACCAGGGGGCTCAGAAGTTACAAATGCAATGGCCCATCCATAGAAATCTGTGGCTGTTGAGCTAAGATTCGGATAAGCAGTTCGGTCTTCTAGCCTTCCATGTGCAGTAATTTGCACAGTCATTTGAATTATTTTGCGTATATATTGTTTTAGGTCCGCTATGCACAGTTGATGAGACAACAAGAGAAAATGATCCAAGATATGGAAAAAGCTGTCGTAAGAAGAGAAACTATTATAACCAGGTAATGCGTGGCGGCATCACACTTCAGTTACTGATGAGTCCATAGAATAATGCAAATAATTCACAAAAGGGTAAAAAAACGTGTCGGTAAAGGTAAAGAAAAAATGGTAAAGGTAAAGTAACTTTTTATTTAACGTCGGAAGTTCCTTCAGCTACGAGCTACGAGGCTGGTATCAATGGAAGCCGACGGTGCACACTTCACCCCCTTTCCATCGATGCTCCGTTTTAAGGGTATTTAAAGTTAAAGCTACACGGATTAGAGAGAAGTCGAAACAAGTGTGTGAGGTCACTGAGGATTGAACTACGGACCTCTCGCTTAGCAGGCAGCGTGCTAACAAACTACGCCATACCATGAAGAAAAAAGAGAAAAAAGAAAGGAAAAGAAGGGATAGACAAGAGAATGCAAGAAGAAGGAAGAAGAACAGGGAATTAATTGTTGGTCTTCCTTCCTTCCTTCCATCCTCCCTTTCTCCCTTCTCTCCCATTTTTGACCTCTGCATGTGCAGCGAAATAAATTTTGATTTTTTGAACTCGTAAATAATGAACAGTGTTATTGGTGTTACAGGGGAGATGCGCAGAGCAAGATGGGGAAAGTGGTCAACACTAAGGGATCCTTACAGAAGAAACTGATTGAAATGAAGAAAAAAATCCGACAGACAAACAATGACGCTAATGCTTGTGATGTTGGTAAGCGACCGGAAAGGCTTTGGGTTATTTTTTTCAGTTTTTCTACTTAGCATATTGCCCCACGTATAGCGCTGCGCGTCAGTGACGTTACAACTCAGACAAACCAACCCAATTTTTCATCTCCTTGAGTCCTATTTCTGCCGTTTGGTTTTTATTGACCCCTTTTTTGAAAATAAGCAATGTTTTCATGATAAAATGTATGTTTCTCCGTGTTCTTTTCAGTATGATCATTGTTGTCTGAGTCATGCATCCTATTACCCAAGCTAGCGCAGCGCTATTAATCACGTGTTAATGTGTAATTTCTAATTCAATGCTAAGCTACAACCTTCCTCCGTCTTTCTTCCATCTAAACTATCAGTTTGTCTTGCCTTCTGGGAAGAAGACAAGAATGGCACTGGGTATAATTAAAATTGATCAGCCAATTTCCAAGCACTGTGCCATGCCAATCATGGTGTTAAATCATAAGCGTTAACTAACGCAACTGCTCTCCCAAAAATTAACGTAGCACAAGAAATTGCCAAGTACTTGAGCGCGCTTTCGTACTCGAATACCTGTCAAACTAAATCAATCCAAGGCTAAAAATGAGGTTCTCAATGATGTCAACCTCGTCCTATTGTCTTTTTGAAATCAATCCTTGTGTAAAACATGACAATTTAGTTCTTCACCATCAAGTGGTTCTAAAGAAACTAATGTGTCTAATGTGCATTTGTACACCTTTAATAAATCGCCTGGCAATGCTTTCTTTTACTCAGAGATTCAATCATTCCGCGAGAAACAAATGCAGATCAGTCGAGATCTGGAAGAAAAACAAGTCACCTGTCAACAGCTCCAAAGCCGAGTAGACGAGCTCGAAACTGATATCGATAAGATGACAGAAGACAGGCAACGGGTAAATAGATTGTACATTTCATCGAATGTTAAAACCCTTGTTTATTTCACAAGTTCTGACAGCCATTGGCTCATCATTATTTTCTTTTCTTTTCAGAATTTGTCCGATATCGTTGCTAAGCAACAAAAAGCTAAATACTACACGAAACTCAAAGAGGGTCGCTACACTCCCTTGTGTAAGACCCCAGAGTCACTTGAAGCCGAGCTTCAGAAACAAAGAGACAGGTTACAGTCATTTATGACTATCGTCGATAAGCTCAACCAAGAATTCCCGCATGCGCAACAGGTTCTTCGTAACGTGACCTTGTCTCTCAGCCAACGAGGACTTCCCGACGAATAATAACGACCATGGGCCGAAGTCTTTCCGACAAATAACGAAGTTTGTTCCCAATTCCCAATATGTTTTCAAATTGTAAAAATGTCCCAACTATGTGCTTTTTCTGGTATTAAATTCAAATGTACTTGTTTCTATTGTAATATAAGGTGTAAAATTTTAAGGTTCATATGTATTTAACTTAATGTGTTCCAATTAAACATGTAAAATATGTATAGTCACTGTCATTATTGTATTGCTCGATTGCAAACATTCCCAAGAGGATCAAAAGACAAAGGCATGGCGGCCATGTTGGTGGTACAGACAAAAGGACCTAATGAGAAATCTTTTGTTAAATACCACCAACATGGCCGCGATGACGTAACGTGCAATCGAGCAATTGTAAGATGAAAGATGGAAAAATCCCATATCCGGTACTTAAAACTTCAATATTTGCTTTTGGTAGATTACGAAGCCCCTGTCCAAAACAAGCTTACTCAATAAATGTTGTACCAATCGCACCTTCTAAACCATGCTTCTATCAACGATGTAGCATAATCATTCGTTGCGTTGAGTTTTAACTTGGATTTAACGGCTGTGATATATACCTTGGGGTAAATTTCATACGAAAACCGCCCTAATGTAGATGTAGTTACTAACTGAATGCATGTAGATTTATAGCGGTTTTTCAGAAATCTGAGAATTGGATCGATTTCGACTTGACAAGCCATTCAGTTGCGACATACGGTACAATGTGTACGAGTGCCGTTAGTAAGTCCCGAAAGATTACCACGCATACGGCGATAGGATTAAGTATGCCCGGACGTGGTTCTATGCGGTACGTTAATAATAATTCAGCGCATTTGATCTGATCTAAATATTCGCAAGACAATTTAAACGTTCTATACTTCCTTCCACTAATCAAACACAGTAACCAAGGTGGGAATTTTATTAATTCTTTTTTCAATAAGCAAAATTACAGACTCTAGTGAATGCTTTTTAATACCATTAATTATAACTAGGGCGTTATAATTGTAACTGTACATCGAATTGGCCCATTTTGGCAGAACAAGTCCAAAGATAACTGACCTAGATACTAGTATCAGGTTTTCCTTTCTTCAGCCCACCGGCCACCCCTCCTCTCCCTGTAAAATGCCAGAGGAAGAGGTAATCTGCTCCTGATAGTTCCACAGTCAAATAAAATCTGCATATTCTGTTCGCCTTAACACCTGGCAAGTGCGCTATAACTCTTACGTATTAGTACTCTTGATCACAGTCACTGCGAGAAGTATTTTTAACCTAGAACAGGCGGTTTGCTAGCAATTAATGGCTTTCACCGGGAAAGAACTTTAATCTACGGAATAAAAGGCCGATGGCGATGATTAAAACTTATTCCCATAATTAAACTGGACTGATTAGCGCTATATAATTAGTA
The DNA here is from genome assembly GCA_015163945.2 of Stichodactyla helianthus. Lineage (NCBI taxonomy): Eukaryota > Metazoa > Cnidaria > Anthozoa > Actiniaria > Stichodactylidae > Stichodactyla > Stichodactyla helianthus. The sequence continues at coordinate 7,541 of WUAP02008127.1, read as the reverse complement.
ATACAACGAAAAATTTTGCCCGAGGCGAGAAAAACCAACGACTTTATTGGAGAAAACATCTGATACTACGTCAGTGACATCACCATAATTTTTTCACCGTACAGTTTTTTAGGGAAAAACAAAAACACCAAAAACGTCTGGTTCAAAATGGAAAAAAGCGTTTACCGAGATCAAAACTGACTCCAGAAAGAAGTTGCAGACCACGCCCCACGTTCCTCGAGGAGAGAAGGTCCAGCGGTGCCAATCACTAAGAACCATGTAAAATATTCAATTCTAAGTGACTGGTTATGAGTTCGCAGAGCCCTCAATGATAAACGATAAACACTATACAATAGTTCCATCCAGCAAGTCAAAAAATTTTAATTATGACAGGGAAATTACCAAAAAGGTATTAAGCAATACAATGGTATTGGATTTGTAACAGTTCGAGGATTTATTTATCCATTGATAAAAACTCGGCTCATTGAGTGGGGGAAGTCAAATCTAATCAACACTTGAAAAAGGAAAAACGGCCTACGATAGCACTTGACAGGATACGTCGAACATACTTCCTGCCTTGAAGTGAAATACGATTAAGAAAGGAAGCAGCTGATTTGCGCCAGAGTAGTGTTATATATAAACACAGCTAGTGTCTGCAAGCTAACCACTTCAGTATTCCAGCAGCCCGGAAGGATTCTTCGCATTTGGACCCGTAATCACTCTTTTTTGTCGTCGTAGGAAAGGTAAGTCGAGTTTTTTAGGATTTTTATTTTCAATGTTACTATGTAGAAGTAGCACAATCTTGCTCTCTTCACCTAAGGTATTTGTCATCGTTTTTCTCTTAATCTTGTTCTATATACTTTATTTTTGTCTAACGTCTCTGATTTATTAACCGAATGAATAAGTCAACCTCGAAAAAAAGATGGAAATTTATAAGGCCGGGATTACACGGTACCGGACGAATTTTTGACCGTTCAAAAAGCAAAAAGTTGCACTTTTAGGCCTTCCGTTTACACAGAACCACGCTATCCGGATAAAAATTCGTACGGATCTTTTGTGCAATTAAAGAGACGGCTCCGTGTAAACTGGTGTAAACAGTATGTACCGGTCGACTTTTTGAACGGTCAAAACTTCGTCCGGTACCGTGTAATCCCGGCCTAAGAAACAGAGGATGATTAACTTAGAAGAGTTTATTTTAACTCAAAAATCACTCAATAGCTTGTCAGTCCTGCCACAATTTTCCTGTATTTCGCTGACATATCTAGGAAACAACGGTCGACATAGACGAGGTGTATTGGACTGTTTACAAAAAATGCCAGAAAAAGAATTTAATAAGTATTATTTATGAACGATTCCTCTCGAGTTTTGCGCAGGTGTAAATGAATTTAAAGCGTGGAAGAGGAAGGAAGCTGGGGAGGAGGGAGAAGTTTCCCCTCCCCTCCCCTCCCCTCCTCCGGTCGTAGGCTTCAATTTTCCCGTCATCCTCTTCGTTTCAGTTGCTCTGTTCTTTTCCTCGGCAGCTGCGTGACCAATCAGTTCAAGTGTACCTCCTTGGTGAAACAAGTCAATGATATAGAGATCATTAAATGTTACATACGGAAAACTCGAGAATAAACGGATGTCGGTTTTATTCACGAGTTTTCCGTATCAAATCACTCGCTCGCTCGCTTTATTACATATTTAGGGTCGATATAATAACACAGAAAAATATTTTATATTTTATCTTTGGACAGTTCACTGATTTGGATTTTCTTCACGGCTTTATCACACGGATATCGCTCCTAAATGTGAAACAAACACTGCTTTCTTACTACCCATAAAACATTTCGTGTTAGTTCATTTGCATCAAATTTGAGGGGCACTGTCTGAACACAATAGTTTTTATGTGCAGTAAAGTATAATAAGCTATTGTATTTATGCTAAGTGCTCCTCAAAGTCGAGAATAAAAAACCAGCGAATTCTTTCCTCTCTCCTCAGGTTACTATGGTGTCTAAACGCATTCTTCTGATTGTTGTCTTGGCAACCTACTTTGTTGCCATGGATGCAATTATATTCACTCCAAACACGGGACGTAATCGCAAACTAGGTAAAAGAGGATGGCCAAGTAGAGGTGAGTTGTCGTGATTTGCATTCAAACTTTCTAGTTCATCCAAAACTCCATCACAAACTTTAGAGATTCCAACTGTGACGTCATGGTAATTATTGGTTGTACATGAAATGGTGCTAGTACTCACGGATCCAAACTTGGCCACGTCCCTTTGGAGAGAGTGATCTTGGGACTATTTTGCTTGGATCCATGCACGAGCAAAATTATCAATACTGAGAAAGGCCTATAGGAAATAATTTTAATCTGTTGCGTGGTTTTGATGCACCTTTCCGGAGTTACCCATAATTCTCCTTGATTTAGCGCGTGCAAGCGAGGTCAGGGTCTGGTTAGGGGCAAAACAAACAGCGTTTTGTCAAATGTGGACTAAAAATACGAAAGAAGGATGTAAATGGATTTTCCAAATAGGATATCCAAATAAAAGAACCTTTCCTATTCTTGCTTAGACACTACATAAATTTGCACAAAACTGCGATCAGTTTTTTGTTTTTGTTTCTGTTTTTGGTTTTTGTTTGTTTGTTTGGTTTTTGTTTTTGTTTTGTTTTGTTTTGTTTTGTTTTTCCCCGCTGGCGTGTGCAAATCTAAAGAATTGTGGAACACCCCGGGAAGGAGCATTGGACATTTGGTTTGTCTGATGCAAGATTTTTTCTTGCAAGGTGTATAAAAAAAGCTCTTTAAGATTGCGCGAAATATGATGATATTTATTAGTATTTATGCACTTATATTTCCTCTTTCCGCAGTGAATACACCTCTTAAGGATGAAGAATACAAGAGAATGTACTACCGAAACTTAAGAAAGCAAGATGACATTATCTAAAGATCTAGCAATACGATATTTACGAGTTGAAGTCGAAGAACAGTTTATTAAGCATGTACACTTGAACACCACTCTTGTAAACTGTCAGGCAACTGCACCTTATATAACTAGTAAATTATATTCTACTTATAAATGGGGCTAGATAAATCATGAATTATTATCATTTATCGATGTTTGATAACTTTAAAGCTGCTCTAATCGTGAAGTATACTTTCTAAATATGTTATATAATTGCAGATTCCTTTTAATTTTATGTTTGTATCAAGTTTCTTTTAGGAAATGTATAATGCGGTGACTTTCAAATGGCTTCCGTATTTAAGAGCACGTGATTGGATATGGTGTTGCCTCTCCTCGCTTTCTGATTGGTTGAGAACGGAGCCATTTAAGAGCCCCGGCCTGGACTATGAAACGTGAGCGTGCGCACGTTTAACGGTGCCAGGTTTCTAATTTTTCGTATCTTTTCGAAAGGAAAATCACATTACATTTTTCAGTACTTTTCTCTCGTATTCAGAGAAGATGAAAACAGAAATTATTCTTACTGCTGACGCCTTTTTGGTATTAAGTAATATTGAAGACTCAGTTTGAATTGAGTTATGAAATTTTTTATATTATTTATTTCTTGCATTTGGGTAAATGGTATCCGATTCTTACTAATGTTATTGTATTGTACTGAACTATAAGCATATGGAACGCCTTTTTAGGCCCCTTTTGCGAGAACGCGGTTTGTTTTGAAGCCGAGTTATTTTCAATGCGCTTATGCGTCGTGTGTTATTGACAGAATCCGAAATTGAAACCGTATTCTTTTGAAATCCCTGTCAGTAGTGGAGCATTTCCCTCGCGCAAACGGGTAAACCGCATCTTATGGAAAACGATTGACCTAATGTGGCCATAGACGGTCGTAAACAAAAAGCTTTCCCAGCTTTTTCCTTCTCCCGCTTGTAAACGCGCTTTAACCGTATCTTACGGTACGGTTTGTTGTTGTATTGAAACCGCATCCGTCTAAACTGAGGACTTCGGTTCTTTCAAGCAGCATTACAATTAACAAATTTATAAATATAGAACTTTGAGAGCTGAAGAGATGTAAACATAAAAAGACACCCTTGCTATCGATGGCAAGGTTTCTTTGAACCACACGAAGCTAGGTACGGAAATTCCAAAAGTTAGAGCTACTGCTCTCTCAAGTGTTTCTCAAAGTCATTGTCGAAGTGTACTTCTGAAAATCAGCGTGTAGCAGTGTCTTTGCGACATCAGGTCTATGAGGGCAGCACTCAATAACCCGGCTAAATATGGCAATAGGTTTAATTGGTATCTCCATGCAGAGCTAGCATTAAAAAAGTGCTTGTCTAACCCCGTAAAATGAAGACCATCTCGCGGTTAGTTGTTTGTTTTTTGCGTATTGGGAATACAGTAATTCCCCGCATTCTTTTCAAGGAGAAGGGGGATTAGAAAACGTCTGCACGCAGACTTTCAAGCGGCGGCCATGTTGGTTGAAAAAATACATTTCCCCCGCGTGGCCTCGCATTCAAACACTTCAGAACGAGTTCACGCGGGGAAGAACAAAAGTGCATTGTGGTGCATTGTAGTCCAGCTTTGGTACAAACATCTAATTTGTTCATCATACCTTATACGGTGTTGTTTGTATCCAAGCTAGACCACAATGCACCTTGTTTGTATATTTCAGAAAAGGCCAATGGCGGAAAACAAGTTTGTTTCTTTATTTGGTTGTTTTGCGTTGTATTTTAATTCTATTTTATCGCAATTGGGCACGAACTCTATCTCGTTCCCAAAATCAATCCCAGAATCCGGCAAGATGGCGGCACCTTTTGATATTGTCCCCAAATTCAGGCCCACAGTTCTGTGCGGTACGAGTTCGCTCCAGTCCTCGGTTGAATTTCGGACGAATCGACATTTCATTTCTCTTTAAGAAAACAATTTTCCCGTTGGTCGAATTTGAACTGAGATCCGGTTGGAAACAGTAGTTTTGGGCTTGACCAATGAGCAATAAACAAAGAACTTCACGCCATCCAATCAAAATACACGAAAGCCATTTGAAAATCAGTATACATAACCACTCTTTTCGTTCTTCGCTGTAAGAAATCTGTTTTACAGTGCACTCATCTTTTGTTTAGAATTCCAACTACGGGTTTTTACAGCTGTACGATTAGTGCAATACGAAAGGGCTGCTAACAAGTATATACCCAACACGCTTATTGATAATTGAAACCCCATCAGTTGTAATCACCCCTCACAAGAAGCCTCTTCAAAGCTGGTATTTTTTTACCAGATGAAAGACTGCTTTGTTTCTGCTGATTTGATTCTAACATTAGCATTCATTTCGAATAAGTTTTAATCTCCTTTTCAACTTTAAGATGATAAGAAACCGAAAGAGCAAGTATAGAAAAATATAAGCAAGGGAAAACAATTAGACTCGCGTTCGACTGCATTCAAGAACTCGGACAATTTCTCTTTATTTTCAAGATATAGAAATCCGTTGGTAAGTACGCGTTGTGGTGTCTCAAAACCCAAATTTTAAATAGATTATTATTTAGATCTTAATTATAAGTTTAATTGCGACATCTAAAAAGCGATTAAGATTAAATTTAAAATTAGTTTGTTTCTCTCCGCTCTCTCTCGAAGTTATCCTTCCCACACGCTCATTTTTTCGATTCCCTACGAAATCTTGAGCTAATTTCAGATTCCAAACGAAAACAAAGTTATCAACTTATCAACTAAATTATAGATATAACTAATAGCCGAGTGAGATTTTCCTTCGCGTTCGCATGTCATAGCGCTATATTTGTCGTCGTCACGCAACATACATGTATACAGCAATAGAAGATAGGCCACTGCAAGACTTGGGTCTACGTAAATATGACAATATTTCGAGGCATTCAGTGCTGCTAGCAGCCAAGATGGTTTTTAAATGGGCTATATCCTTTGGCGAAGGCATGACCTTTATTGGAATAGTCTTTGTATATGTTTGTTTTCAGTTTTATTTTTGCTCCTTATTATTTTTGATTAAAATGAAACACGTCTTGCTTACTTTCAAAAAATTATCCGAGTGACATATCTTTTCAATCAGTATTGGCTTTTTTTCCCGATGTTGTGGAAATAAATTTTTCGTTTTAACTAAGCGTGATGGTACGCGGAACTCATCCTACTAAACGTAATAATCTTGTTTGTTGTTGGCGGGCTGGAACTAATTTGTTTTTGACCAGATTTGACGTTTCTGATTCATAAGTTATAAAATTGGTTCATCTCGACAGCAAGAAGCGACAAAAACAGTGTTAAATCAACTTAAAGCCAGCAAAAGGTTTCGAAAGAATGTAAGAAAAAGAAAAACGTGAATCAAAACAACCAGGGCAAAAAGAAAAAATACGAAAAAAAAAAAAAAATGAAGGAGAAAAAACGAAAAATATAAGTTATATCGAAACCATCGTAAGATTTAAGCAGCGACCTCTTTTCGTTGAGGCCAGTAATTGTTTTTGAAATAGAAAAATTGACAACTGTTCGTAAATAAAAGGAAATGTCAAAACAAGTTTATATTGCTTCAAAGCAATGATATTTTAGCCCGTATGACCGTTGCTCATGAGAACAGAACATATGCGAGAATTCGTAGAAGCCTGTAGAAAAAGTAGAAAGTTGTCTGTGCGTAGCCTGCGCGTTGAACAAACAGTTTGTTCGGATACAACGCAGGTTATATGTGCGCGGTCTACCCGTAAACATGTAGTGGCGACGGTCTGTCAAAAAATCAACTTAAAAGTTCCTCCCGTGACAGCTAATTGACAGGTATAGCAAATACTCTGGTTTGGCAAACAGGATACAGTAACATTTAAGGCCGAAATAAAAAGATTTGTTTGCCATAGAAATTATCCCTGTAGTTTGTAGTCTAACTTCGTAGGGGATTGTCTCCCGGTTCAACAGCCTACCCCAATTGGAGATATAACGTACTAATACTAATTATCTACTCATGATTGTAAGCTGCGCGGCTGCCAGTGGTGCCTTAATATGCAGCCTGTAAAGTCCTCCACTGAAAACGATACTGTAAAGCGCATTGAGACAGTTGTGAAAGGCGCTATATAAGCATCTACCTTTACTTCTTATTGGACCTCATCAATAACTCGCTGAAATCGATGTGTGATCGATTTTCGCCTTTCCCGAATCGAATGGAGGACTGGGTTCAAGACGAGTTCGCAAAGCATTTGTGTTTGGAAGGATGCGAAAAAATGGCGTCTGCACCAAATTCAGAGTCTTTAAACTTGTCCAAAGAAAGCAATATTCTAAAGGAAGAAGACATTCCAGGAGCAAAAATTCCTAGGGAATCAATACAACAGTGTAGTGTGGTTTAGAAGAGGAGATGGCTACTGTGCAGAGGAGCAAAAACTTCAGGCAAAAAGGCTGTCTTGATTGCTACATGTAAAAACACATATAAAAATAAAGAAAGAAAGAAAAAGAAAAGAAAAGAAAAAAGGAGGGAAAAAAAGAAATAAAAAAAAAAACGAACTGAAAACGTGACCCTTTCGGGATTCGAACTCGGGTCTGCCACGATAATTTATTCAAAAATAACTGTGAACACACTAACCATACCCCCGAGACATTCCCTTGAAAGCTGAGGCGCAGTATGGATTTCCGAGCTTGACC
>WUAP02008016.1:0-20130 GCA_015163945.2 Stichodactyla helianthus | reverse complement strand
CAACAACTAGTAATATACAAATAAAGCGTGCTTCCAGTAAATGTTCTTGTACCCTAATGTCAGTTATTATCAGTACAGACACTTGTACATGGACAGTTCATGTATGTCCGAGCCACCTACCAGATATGCATATATACACCTTATACACATAGACACTTTGGTGTATATGTACACGTAGACACTTGTACATGGACGGCTCATGCACATGCACAAAATATTATGCTGTCTATGGGCATCAGAGACACAGGCAGTATGTTTTATAACTGACTGGTATTGCCAACTCTTGTTTATCTCATGTGTCTTGGCAGGAACTCCTCATATATAAAAAACATGGCAATTTTTAATAGCAACCTCATATACAATAATATATAGGACCCTGTTGAAAACCATGTATACTTGTATGAAATGGATTCCGAATAAAACATTAGCAGCTTATACAATAACAACAATATAAAATTTATGACAGCAATTCCGTTTTATTGAAACGTTGATCAGATAATTTACATGATATTTTATCTTCAAGTCACATGCAACATTGAGAACACAAAATAAAGAATAATTTGCAGGATTTAGTTACTAACCTGCTAATTATTAATGCTGTATTGATGGATATAATTAAAAAAACTATGTAGCATGCCCACCAATTATTATTTAAAGACACACTTTAAACAATTTTCAGCTGTTGTAATTGATAACAATGATGTGAAACATCTTATCCTAACTTGTTTATGTTTTTCCATGAATTACATATATTATTTTAAAAATATTTCATGTACCATTACATTTTTTTGGTCAGAGATGTTATTTTATCCCTTGGAATGTTATTTAAAGACAAATGCCCCATAAAATTATTGGCAATTCAAAGTGATTGTTACTCATGTAACCTAAAACATTTTATGACATTTTTTTTCATATGATCATATCCCTACCATCAGCAGTATCATTGTGTTGCCAATTGGTTTTACAGACTGTGCAGCTATGAGTAGCATACTATAACTGGGCCAATACTTGAAATAAACTGGCCCCAATCAAATACAACAGTAAAACTAGACAGAAGAACAGCTAGTTGTAACAGCCTTCACCAATCAGATTATATGTTTCTCATGCTCTCATTGTAATTCAATCTTTGCTGGGTAAGTGGTTCTGAGCTTCATCATCTGACAGCTGTACTTGGTCAATGGTAGGTTCAGGCACTAAAGCTTAATATAAAGTCAGATTGATAGATTAGCATTATAAGTTTGAAATTACAAATGTAGTTTTCATGTATTTTTGTTGCAAGTCATGAATTAGTTCAATTCATTTGCCTAATAAGAATTATAGTTTTTAATTTTTTTAAAAAGGAGGCTGTTATAGGCACATTAATAATAATAATAATGATAATAATAATAATAATTATAGATATTTACATAGCACAAAAAAGAAATGTGATGCATTAAAGGCACTGCATAACAACGAGTATTGAATATAGGCATGTCACAAATTGACATGGGGGAGGGAGGGCTGAAATTTTGAATTGATCCTCAAAACGTAAATGTCACCCTCCCAGGCCTGCAATAAGAAAAAAAATTTCCTAACCAAATTAAACCCAGGGATTTTTATAGGAGATATCACTGTTCGAGAAGAATTAATCAAAAATCACCACGTACATTGGATGAATTGCAACCACAATGCCGACTACAAGCAATATGCAAACGTGTCGCAAAAACGACGACCCGGAAAAATGAAGACCCTGGAAAAACGAAGAACCCCTCCAAATATACAAAATATTGGATACAGTAAAAGTTACTATGCTTCAACCTCTCCGTGGTTTGTTTTTGTCATCGTCAGCATGGGCGCCTGACGCATTGTGATGATGACAAAAACAAACCTCGGAGGGGTGAAGCATAGTAACTTTTACTGTATCCAATATTTTGTATATTTGGAGGGGGGTCTTCGGTTTTCTGGGGTCTTCCTTTTTCCTGGATCTTCGTTTTTCCGGGGTCTTCGCTCTTAGTTTTTCCGACACCCAGCAATGCAATACATTATTTCTGGTATATATACTTACTGGGGTCCAGTGTTGCTTGTTTCGGCATTGTTGCATGTATGTTGGAAGCTGGGGAAAAAAATTATTAAAAGGACCATACCAATTTCAATGGTGTGAAAATATTAAGTAATCTATATATTGATAGATTTTTAGACGAAATCAATTACAAAATTACATGTAAAAAAAAGTAGATTTCTAAAAATGTAATCTATTTTAAAACAAAATTTACTATTCAAAATATATGCCAATCATCTTTATGTTAATAGACCTCTTTTGCTTCATTGTTTGTTTTCCCGTTTCAAAACACGATGTCACCCGTTGGGAGTTGGTTTACGGCAGTTTCCCCGAACGGCGTTTCGGCCGAGATGATTCGCCCGAACATGAAAACCAGTTTGCCAGTAGCATATTAGTCAACCAAAACATGAGATGTTTCGCCCGCAAAAATATTAACTCCTGTTTGCCCGGAGTTTTTAAATCATAGAAAAAAACAAACGTAATAGACTGCATTAATTATATTTTACCGAGTTCGAAGTCAAACAATATTTAGACTTAAACAAATGTCTCTGATTCGATTTGCAGCCGAAACGGCACCAAAGGCCTGGAAGGTGCCTCGGACATACACGAGCCGTCCATGTACAAGTGTCTACGTGTACATATACACCAAAGTGTCTATGTGTCTAGGGTGTATATGTGTATATCTGGTAGGTGCCTCGGACATACATGAGCCGTCCTTGTACAAGTGTCTACGTGTATATTTACACCAAAGTGTCAATGTGTATAAGGTGTATATCTGTATATCTGGTAGGTGGCTCATTTACAGAAGTGTCAATCTGTATACACCTATTTAAAAAATCGTTGTCGCAGCCGAAGCAACAGTCAACAGTCTAAGGCTGCAAAGGATTTCGGTAATTTTTCTCATAAGCGATGTTTATAGTACTAGTATATTAAAAAACATTCAATTTAACACCTGCAGTACCACTGCAGCTTGCCAGAAATATATTTCACAAACGCATGCAACCAAAATATGCTCTAGAAGAATTACTTTTGAAAAAATTTACCGAAATCCTTTGCAGTCCTGGAGTGTTGACTGTTGCCTTCAGCTGAGACAACGATTTTTGAAATAGGTGTATAATGGAACTAGAATATACATACACATACGTATATGAATGTATATACACCTATTTCAAAAATCGTTGTCGCAACTGAAGGCAACAGTCAACACTCCAAGACTGCAAAGGATTTCGGTAATCTTTTTCAAAATTAATTCACCTAAGGCATATTTTGGTTGCATGCATTTTTGACATATATTTCTGGCAACCTGCAGTGATAATTCAGGTGTTAAACCGAATATTTTGGAAAATACCAGTGATGCAAAGATGATTTAGGATAAAAATTACCGAAATTCCTTGCGGCCTTGGAGTGTGGACTGTTGCTTTGGCCGCGGCAACGATTTTTGAAATAGGTGTATACAAGTGTACATAGAAGGATTTAGGACATACTCATACGTATATGAATGTATATATACAAGTGGATATAGAAGGATTTAGGACATACTCATACGTATATGAATGTATATATACAAGTGTACATAGAAGGATTCAGGACAGGGATATACTGAGAAAGAGCCACGCCATTGAATTGAGTCTGAAGCCGCCATTAATGGCTTACTACCAAGAATAGATCAGTGTAAGTTTGATGTCCTGTTATGTCACATTTGTATTTGAATATGTCTTCAATAAAGGACCCAGAAAACCATGTTATACTTCTAGTATCTTTTGGTGATTGTTTATTTTCGATGTAAACCCAAATAGTTGGATTTCTAGCGACATAGTTTGGTAAGTGAATTCGCTCAACAGTTTGTCTTCCGTATCTTGTAGGCTTGCATTAATTTTTCTAGGCTTGGAAAATCCTAAAATAATATCTTAAGAAAATTATATCTTGTGTCTGTACGGCTTCTAGTGTCTTTTGGTATTGTTTATTTTCGAGCTAAATAATATGTACTTATTGACTGAGTGGGAGGGCCGGACGGAAAAATATTTGGCTCAAGGTCTTGCCGTACGCGCAGCTCGGTCCGTACAAATGACCAAGAGCCAAACATTCTCCGGTCTGGCCCGACCTAACTCAGTCAATAAGCATTTTATCATATGACCCGATTTTTATCGTAAAAAAGGGTTGAAAGATCCTGCTAAACTTGATCGAAATAGCGCGCGCAACCGAAGAGGGACCGGCCCTCATCACGTGACTTTTTCCAATGGTTTTATTAGAGCGCGCGCGCCGGACCGTACGGGTCATATGACGGGTCATTGTCTACGAACAAACACTTGATACATCTTTATTTTTTTAATTTAAGATTGATATGTTACTAGGTAGCTTCATTATATTTAAAATTATGTTTCTCTAGTATTAAAACTTGTTTTAAAAACTTAAAAGTCCCAAGCTTTCGGACAGTCGTCCATCATCAGGGTGATCATAGATAAGCAAATTACAATATATATAAAGAGAGCGAAATTTAAATAACAATGGTGTAAAAATGTAACTTAAGTTCAAATCATGAAAATATTTGAAAAATATGCCTAAAACAACAGGCTCGTTAAACCACATACAATACAATGAAACATCCAATAAATATAATAAAAAAATAAATAAATTAAAAAAAAAAAAATCAAGATATATAATTGTCTATTAATTATATATCTTGATTTTTTTTTTATTATTATTATTATTATTTTTTTTTTAATGTATATTTATTGGATGTTTCATAATTTTAAATATAATGTAATGTTCTGTTTATTTTATAGATATCAATGAAATGTTTAAGAATTTTAAGGCCATTTGTGATTGGTTGATACAAGGGTAGTCATGGCAACGGTGATATCTTCACATGTGAAGGATAAAAATGATATCTTTACTGTGTACGAAGTTTTAGAAACAGGAGAAATCCTGGTATTTCATTGATATCTATATAATAAAAACCAATATTCCATTAGGCGCAGCCGAGGTCCATTAGGGAAAGATTTCTTTTCCTGCTGTCGTAGTGCGTCATCTTACTGTTAGACATAGATAGACCGAAGCCAATCAGAATGTGCCATTTATAATAGTCCAGTAGTTTGATCAGACTAACAAATATCAGTGTAGTACTGATATGTTTTATGTGCTAACCGACCTTTGTTTATTTTACACAGACATTGATGAATGTACAGTTGGGGTGGAAGACGGCAAGTCAGGTGAACTGCATAGCGCATGTCACCAACATGCTGAGTGCAGCAATACTGTGGGTTCTTACAGGTGTACGTGTAAGTCTGGATTCGAAGGCAATGGATATGAGAGCTGCTCAGGTATTTGAATCTGAAGTGTCTTAGCGTATATCTTTCTGTTAAACTGACAGCAGTTGACATTGTTGTTTGATATATTTTTAGTTGCCAAAGATAGATTAATCAAAAGTTCTAGTGGCAGAAAATGGAAATATACTCCAAAAATGGACGCAGTCCAAGACAAGGTAAATCAGCTAAGAGAAAGAATGTACGAACGCAAATGAGGTCAATTTAATTCAGTTATTTTAGACCCTGAGTGTTGGTCCGCACAACAGACCGATGCTCTACCAACTGAGCAAATACTGTGACTAGCCGTGGTGAAGAAAAAGAACTGAAAACAACGACTAGTTTACTTGTGGACAAATAACAGAATGAGGGTAGTAAATGCATTGCCAACCTAGTATTTCACCACATGGTCACGATTATGATTAGGAAAGCTGATAAACTCCACCCGCAGAATCACGATATAAATCAACAAAAATAGATTCTGTGTTTTTCGCCCGATTCGAAAACCTACATCTAGTTTATGAAATGGAAGTTTTGCGGTTTACACGCGTGAAAGTTAGAAAACATGACGTTTAGACTATGCTGGTGATAGCCTTCTTCAGAATTTAATATGTCAAATTCACGCGTAAGCCTCAAAAGTACTAATATTTAGTTTATCCCCGTCGGTACTAGCTCTGAATATGTTTAATGGCATTTCTTCTTGTTTCAAGTTAAAAAAGTATAAGGCAAAGAATACAACAGCAGTGCATGTCTTGGAAGTTCTTGAAAACAGCACTGCTAAGGAAGGAATGCTTACTTCAGGAGACTTAATAGTTGTGTTTGAAACTGTAAAAGAAGTGATGAAAGATTTTAAAACCCCAGGAACACAGAAATCAAAGATGGAAGAATTCCAGGTAATCAGCCGATTAATCTCCAGTATCCAGCTTCTTTGCTCGTTATTATTCAATAAAGATGTTCTTGTTTGTTCGGCGAAAAGAGACTTTTACACGTAATTGTGTAGATTAGACGTCCAGAGAATAGTTATGAGTAAATTCAAACTCCTAACTGGAACTGAAGTTGCTTATCCAGACGTTTCGGATAGCATCCGCCATCCTTCAGCAGATCGTAATTGCTAGGACTTGGAGAACTGGGAACCAGATAGAATTCAGTCACACAAGACACTTTTAAGACACTGTTATTGTTTTTGCAGAAAGTTACAAAAGTATGCAGTAACATTCTTGCAGAAGAAAACAAAGACAGATGGGACAAAATCCAAAAGGTTAGATACAGTATAAGGCTTCTTGTGGCACTTTAATAAATTATTATAATAATCTTAGTTAAATAATATTGTTTTTATGATTTACACTTTGCTCACTACATGGCATGCAGTAACGGCGTTTGTTTTACAGGATAGTAAAGGTGTTACCGAAGTAATGAGATTGGTAGAAGACTACACATCACTCCTGGCTGACGATGTCGTAACCTTACAGACAAGTGGGAACTCTTCCCTTTCACTTAACACAGATAATATTGGTACGTCAAACCTAACCTCAAGACTACACATCCTCATGTTTCCATATACTAATTGTTCGTTTATTAATCCATTTTAAAGAAATGAAATTAGAGGTTTATCAAGCTAAAGCTCTCTATGACGGCTATAAATATCCGGACAATGAAAGAGCATCTCAAGTTATTATTCCAGGGGAAGTTTTCCATGACTACAAATCTGGTAAGATGAACTTATCTATATATACTTATTTCAAAAAAGTTAGTCACCAAAACCTATAAAGCTGGGACCGTGCAGGATCATGGGAAATATATCAATTAACAAGTAAAGTCATTTAACAAAAATTTAAGCTTTCGAATGGTCACATGAGATGAAAATGTGACTGGCAAAATATTTTAAATCCATCAATATTTATAAAAAAAATATGATAGAAACGTATAAAATGACACTCTTCATAATTCTCGTCGGTCTCAGCTTCTTACAAATAACGCTATCAATGTTTATTTCCAGGACTTCAGTCCATTAAAATCATTGGGATAACTTACAAAAGTCTTGGTAAACTATTACCAAGTCGAGCAGAAGGCGTAAAAAAGTAAGTTTTAGCTAAATGTAAATTTTCTTGTTACGAAAACTTGATCCACTGAATTTCTTTTGCTGAATGTTTGTTTTAGATTTGACGTGGATTCGTCATCTGTCATTTCTACTTCTCTACATCCCAACCCTGCAATGCATGATGGTAAACTCCCAGCACCTGTAAGAATTGTACTAGTCAACCATAAGGTGAGCCACTACTCTGTAACTTGTTTGTGTTTAGCGTGCATTATCTCATATCTATAAAGGTCCATACACACTAAGGGTTTTGCTCCAGAGGCAGGCTCCCAGGTCATTTTGCACAACTAGTACACACGAGAGAGCATGCTGCAGGAGCTTGCTGCATGTTGTGGTCATTCTCGCTGATATTTAACCAGTTTAATATCATATACACGAGAGAGCTTGCTGCATGGTGTGGTCATTCTCGCTGATATTTAACCAGTTTAATATCAGGGAGCATGATCCGGGTCGAAATTATTTTCCCGCCACAACTATTTTTACATAAAATCTTTGGTATACACGAAGGAGCAAAACGACCCTGGAGCCTGCTTCTGGAGCAAAACCCTTAGTGTGTATAGACCTAAATGATCCTAAAAGTCATTTAATATCTTTTAATCCTTTAGACATTAAAGCAAGGTGCAGTCCGGATGTGTGTGTTCTGGGATTTTGAAAAGTAAGATTAATATCATCATCGTCTTGATACATCTGAGTTCGCGTATTTGATAATATTTCATTATTGCACATACGTTGTATTATTAAATGATAATCACTCTGTCCTCAACAGAAGTGCTGATCTTGGTGGAAGTTGGTCTTCAGAAGGCTGTCGTGTGATATCTAGTGACGTTAATGGCATCGTGTGTCACTGTGATCACATGACAAGTTTCGCTTCTTTAGCAGTCTATGACAAGGTAACCAAGCCTTACCTATAACATTTCGTCGCATGGTATTAACCTTAACAACGGATATAATTTTCTTTTACAGGAGCTTGTCTTTACTCTAGTCGTGTATATTGGCTGTGGTATATTGTTACTTGCTGTCTTGATTTTGGCTATCAGACATCTGTATCTGTACTGGTAAATACGTTTTATTGTATCAACTTACGATTGAAATCCATAATAGTTTTGTCAGATGTTATATGTTAGAGTTTGTCCAAATGACATCTTTTTTGACATTGCTCTATATAATAAACAGTATTTCTCTTGTAGCGGTTAAACTAGTGCTCACACTGCTCAAAACCCCGTAAGCGCGACGCGCAAAAGTATGACCACTTTTAATGTATTCGCATACTTTTATGCACGGGATTTTGCTGACAAACGAGCTATTACTCACCATATTTGGTAAAACCAGACAGCTTCTCATCTAAATGTGTCAGTTTAACGTACAAAATCCCGTGCATAAAAATATGCGAATACATTAAAAGTGGTCATACTTTTGCGCGTCGCGCTGTAAGGAATCACTGAATTTACTTATTACTGACGTATATCCTTTCTTACCTTTAAATACAAGTAAAAGAAGGTCGGAGCGCTCCGTCATTCACCTTCACTTGTGTTTCGCTATTGCTGCAGCAGTTGGAATTTTCATTGGTGCTCTAAAACTAACAAAGATAAAGGTGAGTACAGGGATATCGGAGTTAAATATCAATACCATAGTTTAACCAGTGTCAACTTTTTATCTGCAGATTGTATGCATTCTAGTGGCCGCTCTTCTTCATTATTTCTTCATGGCCATGTTCTGTTGGATTATTGTAAAATGTCTTCAAATCTACATGACGTTGGCCACAGGAAAAAACAAAAACCCTTCTAGATTAAAATGGTTTTGTATCATCGGATGGCGTAAGTCCATTTTTTCCTAAATTGTTTTTTCTTTTGTTTTTGTCCTTTGTTTGCCTAAATCGATGTGTCCACACAAAAACATATGCACGACATCCATACCGAATGCTTAAATCAAATTACCGTAACGATACTACAGTCTTCCCACTCGTACAAAACCTACTCTGGTGAAAACCGATACCTTGCTTTCGTTTCAAGTGTTGCCAGCCATTGTCGTCGGCACGTCACTTGGCGTCTTTCAGTTAAAAGGATACGGCAACTCAGATTGGTAAGCCATGGTTACACTTCTTTTCCAGTTTCTTTTAGTTTTACGTGTTTCGCATCCAATCATGTTTTGTTTCTGTATAGGTGTTGGTTGGACTATAAAGATGTCTTGATGTGGGCTTTTGCTGGTCCTGCCGCAGGCTTCTTTCTAGTAAGTGTAACCACGACATGTGACTGATAGTGATCAAGTGGACTGATGTCAAACAAATAATTTCTTTCTCTAGGTCACTCTTATTTTCGTTATCATAATAAGTGTATTAAAAGGTCGTGTCGTGGACTCTTCAGACAAAACTAAAATCAGGTAAATATGCATAGTGCCGCTTATCATCTTGCCGTCAGATATCTGTATTTAAGGTAATTCCCTTGTCTTGCATTGTGCACGCGCTCTACTGCCCATAACACTGCGACTTCAATAGACCTCTTTACCTTCGTTGTTTGTTAACCCATTTCAGACCATGTGATGTCACTCTTGGGGATTAATTCTTTCTTATGTTGATAGGTTAACATTTTCATAATAAAAGAACAATTCCCAAGAGAATGCCACGTGGTCTGAAATGGGCAGTTTGCATACGAAGGTAAAGAAGTCTATTTGTGCGCTAGAGCTTATCGGACTATCCCCAGTCTTCCCTCGGAAGTGTAGCTTTTCGACCATTTCGCGATGTTTATACTTATTTCAATAAAGTTTGTCACCTGAAAAGCTACAAAGCTGAGACTGACAAGGATTGTGGGTAGATACATATGACATGCTTCCACCTTTTGATAACTGCTGATGGACTCGAAGTCCTTTAATAAGTTACATTTTAAACTCCTGTTAGCATTCTCAAGCTGGAGTTTGTATCAAAAAAGCTTTATTTGTTGGTTATAAAATATTTTCCATGATCCTCCGCAGTCTCAGCTTTCGAGGTGTTTGGTGACTAACTTTATTGAAATGAGTATATTTCAAAATAAATCAAAAACGAGAATGGTGACCCCCATTTTTTATTCGAGATTTTTAATAATATCGGCACTGCGTATGATATATCAAAATATCAAGGAAAGTTTATTGGATAAATTTACAGATACTGGAATAGTTGAAGCGTGCGATTTCTGGACGTTCGTAGATGCGCACATATTTGCATGTTTCACTCTAATATTTCAACAATCATAGTCATTCAATTATATTGATAGATTTAATAGTGTAGATTAACTAGTAAACTTGGAATTATATGTAGGGTTTCAAGGCAGTACTTTAAACCGAGACTGATAAACGCTTTTGATTACAACTTCCGGTTGCTACCACATTTCGCTATAAAACCTATAAATTGGTATATTTGAAGAGCATCTAGAGCGAAAACGAGAATGGTGACCGGCTCTTTATATTGCAGTTTTTAAATGTCCATTGCATAAGTAATGTCCATGCAAAGTTTCAGGACAAAGTTATTGGGAAAATTTCTTATGCATATCAAAGATTGATTGGCTTATTGTTATTTTGATTTTTCAGCCTGGCATTGCTATTGGCAGTACTATTAGAGATAATAATAGCAGGCACCTGGGTTGCTGCTGCTATTTATGTCAAACATCATCAAGGTCGTTTATGGGAATATCTGTTTGCAGGCTCCTGCATTTTACAGGTAAATCATTCAGACAATTATATCTTATAAGTTTCTGTTGGTACACCAACCCTTAAGTCAGAGGGTAAGTGCACCTTTCTTCATTGTGATTGTTGTTGTGATTTTTCTACAGGGCATCATTTTACTTCTTTTTGGACTTTTGGATAAAGAGGTAAGAATTCTACCAGCTTTGGTGTAGCATCTCTTTGAAGGAAGACAATAAGTAAGTTACAGCTTGCATTTTATCTGCAGATAAAGAATTTTTCATTTATTTATCAAATCAAGAAAATCCAACAGAGGGAACACAAGGAAAAGAGAAATTACTACAGTACAACAGATACCGTACAAGTAAGATAGAAGTAACATCCTGACAACTTGCTAATCAATGTCAAATATTATCTGTTAGTACATATATCGTTGTCTTATTAAAACATACCCTAATATAATTTTCAATAGTATTATGGTGCAGCCAACGCACCAGACGGCAAAACCTACACAGTAACGAGGCCATCAGCCAAGGAATCAACCGGTGACTTAAGAGGCTCCTCCAAAAGGCTGTCTCGAATCGGTTCAAATCAACTAGTGAACGACTCTTCAGATTATCCTCCCCCTATTGTCGAAACTCCTCCTCAAATAGACGAGTCTTACAGAAGGTAAGAAGTCATGTACTAATGCTCCACCAGTAACCATCAACATCACTACCACGTACTGTATTCAAATCTACAGAAAAATCGAAACCCAACCGATACCTTACACGCCAAGTCATCCAAACAGTGAAGTCATTCAACTACAAACATTCCCAGTGAGGAAAGCCAGCTCAGAAACACATTCTCGATTTTCGAGTGACCGTCAACCAGATGGTGCAGAAGCTGCTGAACCAACACCATATGCTGATCATAAAGATCGTTATTACAGTTTACCTAGAAGTATCGATTCATCATCTACTCACTCCAAACTGGAGCAAATACCAGAAAGAGCACCATTACTAAAACAATACCAGGAATCTACAGCAAGCGAAGCAAGGCCATCCAAAGATACTAGCACTACTAAGGTATACGCAATTTAATTTTGTACACTGTTATACTGAATGCGTGCTGTAAGAGATCTTCTTAGCTGAAATAGGTCAGTAATGGAGAATAGATAAGAAAGCGAACTTGTTCAAGGTACAGGATAGTCTAACAGAAGCAACCGAGGAATCCATGATAGAGAAACATGATGATTACGCACAGTAAATGACATAAACATCGTGACAGATTCAAATATCCATCAATGCAGACGCCATTTTGAATATTACAAAAGTTAATAAGTTTACTTCCAAGGCCTTCCCTCAGCAGAAGGGGTTGGTTGAGAGAGGTCTGGGTATACTTCTCGTTTTACTAACAGCGGTTATTATTTTTTAAGCCTCGCATTCATGATAGCGAGAAAGAGCCGCTGACCGGTGATCCAACCCGTCGTCGATCAGAACGATCAAGAGCCAGACTAGAAGAACGTTATAAGATGGATCGTGATTCTATCAACAGACGAAAACGAAATCTTCGCTACTCATCTGGTTTTGTAATTGGTGCAACTATTGAAGAAGACAAAACTGATTACGTTGAAAAAGACCACGCAAGTTTGTAAAACCAGATATGTGAAGCAAGCATCAGTGTTATCATAGTTTTAACTATATGGTATCATGTGGGATTAACCATAAACGCAAACTTACTGAACGTATTTAATTTACATGTAGGGGATTTAACGCATCTCCAATAACGTGTTTTTCTTTGCTTGCTTGAATTTGGTTGAACTCGACGTGGACCAGGATCGTGAACCAAACTAGCGGTCCAGCAACACCCATTTAACATACATCAGCATTTTTCGTAGAAGCTACAGGTTTATTTAATCATCACAGCACTGCGCTGATCCTGATGCAATGCCGTGGATTCACTCACAGAGTGTTAAGAGTAAGCTATTTATAAATGCTATAATAATGGCCATCAGCTGGTAGCAGAGTGATTACACTTAACTCATGAAATAGTTATTAGTCTAATAGAAATTAGTAGACACTACTTCCATTGTTTTCTTTTGTGTCAATTTGTCTATTAGTTTCTGGTTCACGGGTTAAGTGCCATCACTCTACTATCAACACTTCAATAACATTTGCACTCTTCAGTTACTCCATCATTTCTATTTTTGCAGTAACTGAACAGTGCAAATGTTAGTGAAGTGTTGATAGTAGAGTGATGGCACTTAACCCGTGAACAAGAAACTGGTTGGTTAGTTGGTGGGATAGCGTGGTAGTTGGTGGGTTGGGGTAGTTGGTGGGATGGTGTGATGGTGTGATGGTTGGTTGCAGGTGTAGGTTGGTAGGGAACTTGTTGGGTTAATTCGGGTTGGTGTGGTGGCTTCGATGATGTGGTAGTTAATTTGTATGGTAGCTGATTGGTTGGTTAGGGTTGCGATTGATTTTCAGGAAGTCATTTGAGTAAGTGTTACGCTTAAACAAAGAATCTGCTTGTTCTTTTTTTACGATAAATGTTTATTGCAAACCTTTATTGAAACCGACGTTTTGTAACTACATGTATAATTGGCGTTTTTGGTACAGTTATGTAGCATTTTTATTTTGTTTCAAACACTGAAGAAGGTAAAATAGAAGCAAGATACAAAATCATCCTGGAGTTCCTTTATACTCCCGTAGGACTGCTTTTTAGGTGTATATATTACCGAATGAGCAACGATATCGAACAGGCAATTTCCGAGTTCATGTTCCATGATGTTTGCCAACACGCATCTTTTCAGAGATAAGCTGTTCCGTCTTCCACCACGAGCTGTCTATTGTATTGCTACCCTGGGGCATTTCTTTTCTATTTCAGCTAATTACGATGTTACAAACACAGCAAGTGTTTCTATCTTCAACAAAGGCACTGGAATCCCAAGGCATAACAACCTTAGCTATTACATTGTATACCGTGATTGAAATCTTTTCATCGTAGTTTTCAAAATTCTTCCAATCAGATATTATTATAAAATCCTGAAATAGTAAAGTATTATAAAAAGCTATTAATCAGGCGAAGATTCGGAGTGTTTGGAATCTTGAAAGATGGGCTGAGTAAGCAGACTGAAAAAAGAGATGTGTATTGCAAATTTTAGTGAAAACAAGTGAAAAACTCTAGCCGCTTTGCATAAAACACAAGACACGAAAAACGTGAAACCTACGGACTCGGCTACAAATAGTGAGCCGCCAAGTTTTTATCAAAAAGAAAGTCCAACAGAACACCCGTGGTTAATAAAGACACAAATGATATAGTTTTGTTAATGACAAAATACCTCTTTTTTTATTACCCTACATACTCAATAAAAAAACCCTAGGGCTAGAAGTACAAATACAAATTAAATGCCAAAATCTCTTGTCCCTTTCCTGCAGATGTTCCCATTTTTTTACTTCGGGTTGTGTTTGTGACTGTCAGAATTAAGTTATCTAAAACCTGCTCCGGCGAAATGCTCAAAGGTCAAATAGACTGATATAGTGAACGTAGCTAGTTGCGTTTGTATATTCAGACTGAGATGCTTTATGCTTGCGACTAAATGCAATTAGCAAAATATTCTTACGTGTTTCTCTGCTAATATTTGTTTATATCGATTCTATAACTTTAGGCCCCAGAAATACCTCACACTTCACGTATAATACGAATGTAGTGTGAATAAGCCGCAGAGGTATATTGCTATAATAACACTGGATATAACAGGCCAACTATAGTCGAATTATTACAGTGTGCTTACGGTGACGCAAAACGACGATAAGAAAATAGAAAAAACAGACGTGTACTCTTGTGCGCAGTCTCTTGTGTTATGTTTGTTACTAAAATGTTGGTAAGTTCTTCAGTGTAGCAGTATCGTGCTACACTGAGTACAATCCCAATTCAGCTGGCCTTGTCATCCATTCATCGATTGTTATTGTCGAAATGTCCACACAGTCCATGACCAGCCGGAAAAAATGTTTCAGTAGGTGTTTTAAGAAAAAGCAAAACAGTTGGTCAGCAAGCACCGCTCAGCCTTCGTGTCTCATTGACTAGTGTTATTATAACAACCCGTCCTGAGATTACACAACAAATTTCGATTAGATCAAAACAATTATATAATATTCCTAGTTATTTGTTGTAATATTCATGATTACCTATTTTCTTCATTAGATGTCAAAACTACAGCAAAAGGCTAGTGACACCTGAATTAACATTCATGTGCAGACTTAGGCATTTTTATTTTTTTAAAAATGTTATTCCTTTTTATTATTTTAATAATCACATGCGTTTAGCTGAACTTTATAAGTGGGTACGAATAGGACAGTGCCTTCATTGATTATGAACTATTTACAGCCATATTAAGAGATGCTTTATAACAAGTATCATGGTATTACTGACAGAAGTGGTCTGCTTGATCTTGCGGCTTACCATTCAGTGCATGTATGAGCTCTGCCAGGTGCCCGCCATGCTTTCAATGTTACGGAAAGAAGATACCACCATAGTACATCTTACAAATCTAGCGATTTTCCTACATAAAACTTAATTTACAAAATCAGGTAGAATACACGACACATTATCTAGGATATCCTCTGGCTCATACTAGCAGTAGGAGAATGAATAGTTGGGGAATTTTTAAAATAATGAGGAGAGTAATAGTTCAAGTAAGAGCCTGGATACGCCATGGTATTAGTGTAGCTGGCCAGTCGAACTTGCTGTTCCATTTGTGCCTTCTCAAGACGCTTGTCTTTTGCTCTTCGATTCTGAAACCATATTTTAACTTGTGTCTCGGTGAGGCTTAAACATGCAGCTAGTTCAAAACGCCGTGAACGAGTGATGTATTCGTTCTGGTGAAACTCCAGTTCAAGCTTCAACGTTTGTTCGCTTGTGAATGTGGTTCTTTGTCTTCTGGGCTTATTTTCCTTACGTTTTCTTCTTTGTGGACCTAAAATAGTCAATCGTCAGTTACATAATTAGCGTATACGAGATAATTAGTAATATACCAAAGAAAATAAACGAAAGACTAAAGAAAAAGAAGGAATTGTATAACTGGGAAAACTGTCATATGCTTTCAAAAGACAATTCATTACTGTCATGTTTGTCCTGTTTGACTTGACTTGTGCCATGCATGAGATGAACAAATGAATTGAACAAGTTTGATCCTGATTCTCTAACGAGTAGCGCGAAAAAGAAAATTGATAAAGAGTTTAGATAAAAAGGATATTCTGAGTAGCTGTGTTTGACTTGCTGCTACTGTTCTGGCGGCGATGAATAATTTCTTACTATCCTTTTGAATGGAATCAAAACTAAAAGATAATTATCCGCTGCTGGATTAATTCCCAACTCATGAAATATCCTCTGCGCCAGCGACTCTTAACCATTGTAATGTAATTCTCTTGTTTACGACGTTTTACAATTTGCAATTAATCCTAGGCGGAAACCGGCTTATAACAAATTATCGATATATCGATCAACATGAGGACATCTTTGAGTCTTCATCGGAACTTTTCATTTTTGTTCGCGAATAGCGCTCGTCGATTAGGCTGTCTTGTTAAGTTGTTTAAGAAATAAAAGGCGAGCAAAAAGAAAAGAAAAGAAACGGGGAGAGAGAGAAAAAACGCAAACCAATTCACACCATCTTGACATCGCATCATTAACTTAACAGTGAAGTGAGGATGAATTTAACGCTAAGTTGAGAATAGCTCGTCTATTTTCTATCAATTTTTCTGAATCACAAACGCTGTCTCTTGCCTGTACTGTATTTTCTTTCGAAACTTCATAATTATTACCAAAATTGCCAAATTTATTAGAGTTAGGGCCAATAAAGCTCGGTAATTGCTAGCTAATAAAGAATAAGTTTGCAATCAATCATGACAAAAGGTAGTATCTGTGAGAAAGCAAAGCAAGGCGATTATTGTTGATCAACATGGCAGTAACACTAAATAAATTCATTTATAATTGCTTGCAAACTTTTCGACACCTATATGGCTCACTGACTTGCTTTCTCTTTTCGTTTGTTAATCAAAGTTAAAGTGTTTAAAGCGCTTAAAAACCCTGAAGTCTGATCATTAAAAGGCAGTAAAACGCACAATTGAAATGATACTAAAAAGTTATCCCTCAAAATTATCTGACCTGAAGCGAACTGATATCGAACAAAACTCAATCCGACTTGAAAAACCAACTCGAGGTTGTCCGGCGGACACTAACACATTACTCTCAGATTGCTACAGATAAAACCCGGTGAAAACCCTCAAACGATTTTTATCACTAATTTCTGAATTTGCGGGACAATCTCTATATAATAGAAATCAGCCGCTGAATGAGAATTTTTCTACCTAAATTTGTCTACCAGTAGTCAAATAAAAACAAGATCAGAAAACAGTCGCTCTGACCACGTATGTCCTTAATAAAGCTAACGATAAGTGAGTTCGACCTAAACAAGCTTGTCGGACGATTGTTAATATACGATTGGAAAGCACGTCAGTATATAATCTTTATCAGTGTGACTTCTTTTACATGACTCTTGTCCCTATTTCTTCCATGGATTCATCTTTTATAATATGCACGCTTAATATTAGCTTAAAACTACTATTCAAAATTAGTCTGAAAAACGACCTAAAACTAACTAAACACATCGATTTACCAAAGACAAAAAAGTTATGTTGCATGTGATTGTTATAAATTGTCGGTTTTTTTTTTTTTTTTTTTTAATTCTAAAATCATCTCCTTTCTGCTTTGAGAACCCTTCGATCAGTAGAAGAAGAAAAAGAGACGGCCTGTTTAAAATTTTTTTTACTCGATTGGAGTTTTTCGTCAGAGCATAGCTTTTGTTTGTGTTTTTGAATTTGGGAATTCATGTTCGCTGGTTTTAAATTGACGAATGATTTTTTTTTTTTATCAACTCAAAAAATAATAAATGAGGAAAATGCACACAAGCTAACAACTTCATTCTTACTGAAACAACCAAATAGAATTTTTCGTTGTTTTGGGCTTTTAGTTAGAAAAGGAAAGGAAGAAGAATATAAACCAATTCATTTTCCATGGCCGAGGGCTGAAGACTAGATCCGCTTGGATACTAAACTGCAGAAAGAAATGGTTCGACACACCGAAAAACACGACAAGAAGCACTTGTGTCAGCAACCATATTTATCTAGTTTGGTTTTCTTTGAATTCAACTAGTAAATTTAGTTTATTTGTTTTCAATATTTACAAATTGATACGTTAATAAATAGGCTATTTAACAAATCACTTGTAATACTTGTAAGCCTCATGATTATAATGACCGTTCAGTCAGTTGCGACTTGCTCTAGCCTTCCCTGTATGTCTTTAACACACCGTCAAGCTACTGTGTAAGGAGATCGAGCACAAAGATTAATTCCATGTTTCTCTTTTAATCAGAATATCCTAATGAAGAGAGTTCTTAGCGTAATGACAATTGAATAAGCAAAATTGTAAGACATTAATATCTAAAGTATTTATCAATAAACTGACTCACTTCAGTGTTTCGTTGTCGAACTGTTTTCGGTTTAGAAATTAAACATTAAAAAACTTTAAAAATGGATCTTTTTTTAAATTTGTAATTTTTCACGCTAAAGGAAAGATTTATTTGAAATGAAAAAAAGAGGAATTATGATAATAAATATGGCCAACAAACTTACTTTTTGGTAAATAGACGGGTGTAGGAACACTAACACCAGCCATCGACTGAAGAGTCATAAATCGTGGTGGGCTAGAAACTTGCTGACTAATAGCAGTAAAACCAGGTATGGGCTGTGGACATGGCTGACAATTACAAACCGTGGTAGAGAACTCTCTCTTTGGTAATTGTGAGGAAAATGCAGATTTGCGATCTCCATGAGAGTGTTCGGAATCTTTTTCCAAATTTTGCGTAATTTCTGTGCTTTTCTTGGATATTAAGGAATCCACCGTGAAAGAGGGACTCTGCATTGCTGTGCCTATTCTTACCATTTGTCTTGTGAGAGCTAGCTAGGATAACTTGCCAGTGAGGTTATGGGCGTCGACTTGTAGGACGACTGAAAAACAAACCAGTAACGCGCTGTTTATATTGAGGTCAGACTGAGTGCTTTATATTATTATGGGTGATGATTCCATCAATGCAGCTTCATTATCGTAGGAGACAAAAACAATACTTGTCATTTATTATTTCAGCTACGTTTCATTCCTAAGTGTTATTAGTTAGGTTTTTCCGGTGCCAGCCGATTGGCTGATCACTGGTTCACATAAGCCAAATGGATAGCGTCATATAACCATCCACTCAGAATACTTTATTAAAATCTTATCACCTATTCGTTTAGAATGCGAAATCCCATCATCCAAACTCCCTGTTTTAAAACTCTTTGTTATATCGACTGTTCTAAATGTCGAGGTTTTTAGGCTTTCTACGGCGCGACGAGTAAACCAAGATTGATGGTGCTCGCCGACTGCTAGCATGGGGTTTGCTAGTATTGTTGAAACCTCTTCTGATGCTAATTTGAGTTTTTCTAAAAGAAAAACATATTTCGAGATATCTCATTTTAAATGTAGCTCCGTGAAAGAAAAACAGATACAGTAGAGATATTGTTGATTTAACGTTTTACTCTCGTTCGGCCTTGTTCCTGGCCTGTGATTGGCTCAATTACCCAGCTGCTCTCGTCTATTGATTGGCGCATTTCGGCCAGATGGTACAGATGTCCTCTAGATCAATAGAGCATTCAATGCCATCGGGATCCGTCGGAGGGAAAATTGCCCTAATTTACCCTGAATCTATTATTTACTCCACTCTATAACAATTATCTCGCTCCATTTGTGATAGCGAATAACGCTCGCTTCAACACCACATTCATTTGGTTTAACGCAAGAGCGATCAACTTGTAAAAATAAACAGTACTCAGCCGAGGAAAGAAGATTACGTAGCACTTAAGGGAAATCAAATTAAACAAGCCTAATGGAATCACCCTGGTTATATATATATATATATATATATATATATATATATATATAACATGCATGGATAATATAAACTGTATCATTATATC